>JAOEGS010012268.1:0-18903 GCA_025447755.1 Corythornis vintsioides | reverse complement strand
GGGGGTGGGTCGGGGAGAGGGAGAGGGGGGGGGTGGGGGGGGGGGGGGGGGGGGGGGGGGGCGGGCCGGGGGGGGGCCCCCCCGCGGGGGGGGGGGGGGGGGGGGGGGGGGGGGGGGGGGGGTTGGGGAGGGGGTGAAACGGGCGGGGCGGCCCCAGGGCGCTGCTCGCGCCGCTGCTCGCGCTGCGTCACCGCCCCCACCTCCTCCAGCCGCGTGACGTCATCGGGCCATTGAAAGGCGCGGGGCCGCGCGCCGCCACGTGCAGCACCTCCGCGCCCTGCCCGCCGCCCGCGCCGCGCCCATGGCCGCGCCGAGCTCCCTGGAAGCCGTCAAGAGGAAGATCCAGTGCCTGCAGCAACAGGCGGATGAGGCGGAGGATCGCGCCCAGGTCCTCCAGCGGGAGCTGGACCTGGAACGGGACCTGCGGGAGAAAGTGAGACCGCCCGGGCTGCCTTGCTCGCCTCTCTCGGTCGCTCTCTCTCACGGGCTGCCCTGCTCCTTCCTTCCTGTCTCTGGCTCTCTCTCGCTGGGCCGCGCCCGGCTTCCCGCCCTTGCTCCGGGAGGACGGTTCGGCCGCCGGCTGCCTTCATTCCTCAGCTGTTTCCCCCCCCCTCCGCTGCTCCGCTCCGCAAACGCTGCGGGAACCCGCCGGAGCTGCCGCAGCGCCCTGGCCCGCACCGGCCTCCGGGGGCGCGGTGAGCGGCCGGTCCCCGGCGCCCGCTGCTTAACGCGCTTCGGGGCCGTTCCCCTCGGAACGGGCGTTGCGAGCACCGATCGGCATCGGGGAGCGGTTACGAGTTTGGTAGGAAATGGCCGGTTAATTAGGAAAAAGCACCGCATGACAACGAGCGGGGAGTTCCCGCCTCTGGGCTCCGCACCGCTGGCCCCAGCACAGCTGGGAGATGTCCGAACTGCTGGAAAATAACTTTCCCTCCTGGTTTCCACAGAGAAACGAGAACTCTCGGCTAGCGTGTGGCTCTCCCGGGGCCGGACAGCTGGTTTCACTTAGATTTGTGTGTGATCAGCCTTCCCGGCATCTTCCTGCTATTTTATCACATGTCAGCGAGTTAGTTTTACCGTATAAGGACTGCGGGCTGCTCCTGGGAGAGGTGGAGCCAGCCTGACTCCAGCTTCCCACTGGCCCCGTCTCCAAAGCTTTGGAATCTTGCTTAATTAAAATATGACTGAAAACTGCCCCGTTCGGTGGAAGGAGCTGCCAGCGGCCGCAGCAGAGATGCCAGTTTTCTGTGTGATCGCTGCCTCGTGTGTAAGTCGAGAAAGTTAAACACAGAGCACGGGGCAGAGAACAAATGGAATGCTGGATAATTGAGGACTAGAGGAATCCTGGGTCAGCTTCCATTTGGATCCAGCCCTGAAACCCTGTCCAAGCTGGTACAGCTCTGAGGGGAAGCCACTTCCTCTGCTCGGGAGGAGGGGTCAGGAACCAAAGTTGAGAAACTGCAGCCAAACCATTTGATTATTTTTTTTTTTCTTTCCATAAACCAGTTCCCCTTCCAGGGGCTGCAGCCCCTGTCTCTTTATAAAGAAAATATTATAAATTTCCTGTGTGGCAGCCACGCTCAGACTGGGGACAGCTGAGCACACAGCCCTGGCAGATAGCAGAGCTTTCTTTTCTTTCAAATAAGTAGGTAAAGCAGCCAGCTCTGGATGGGGTGGATTTATGGGCACCAGTTTCTCCTCTGCAAGAGTTTCCCCAACAACCTCCCCCTCCATGGTCCTGTTTTTTAACCATTAATAGTTTCCAGTCACTCTGCAGTTTATTCAGTAGTATCTAAACAGACCCAAGCACTGAACTGCTTTCACATTCCTCACCCATCCCAGCAAGCAGTGAGAAACTGAAGTTACTTTCAGAACATTCCTAATTCTGCCCCATTTATGTTGCAAAGGAGAGTGAGAGTCCCCGGCTGGGGCCGCTGGGCGGGGAGCTCAGGAGCCCAGGGTGGGTGGGTAACAAAATGGCTCTAGGTTCAGCTGCAGGATGTTGCTGCAATCTGTGGTGAAAGCAGGCACTGGGAAATCAGCTGGGAAAGTTTTGGGACAAGACACAAAAACAAATTTAAGTTGTGAACTTTTTGATCCTGTGGGGAGAGGGAAGTGATCTGAAAATAGATCTAAAAATAGCTGTTGGCAATCGGTGTTGGATCCTTTGTTGTGTGACAGGAATGATAAATACCCTTAAAAAAGAAAGGAGCAGCACAACTCCCAGTACCTTGAAATTCCTGAGATGCCACAGTTGGAACAAACAAAAAGAAGGGGCAGAAAGGTTCCCGGAGCTTCCCTGTGGGGGAGACGCTCTGCAGCAGAGAACAGTTGGTGGGCAGGGGCTGCTGGGGCAGGGGCTGCTTTGGCAGGAGCTGCTGGGGCAGGGGCTTCTTGGGCAGTGGCTGCTCTGGCAGAGCCTGGCTCTGGCAGCCCCTGAGGTGTGGCTGTTTCCCACAGGCTGAGGGTGAGGTGGCAGCTCTGAACAGACGGATCCAGCTCGTGGAAGAGGAGCTGGATCGAGCCCAAGAGCGACTGGCCACAGCCCTGCAGAAGCTGGAGGAGGCTGAGAAGGCAGCGGATGAGAGCGAGAGGTGTGTTTCCTTCTCTTGCTGCTTTGGGGAACACAAACTGAAACAGTCCCATGTCATGTATCACCCCGTGTGCATTGCAGGGCAGAGCTCAGCCTGGTCCTGAGCTCCACGGTAACTGTCAGCCCTGCAAACCAGACAGGGCGGCCACGATGGGCCACCTGGGGTGACAAAGGCTGGATTCTGCCTGGGGACCTTTTGAGGTAGAAGGGCTAAAATGCTCTAAACATGCTGCCTTTGACTTCTGCAGGGGAATGAAGGTGATTGAGAACAGAGCCATGAAAGATGAAGAGAAGATGGAGATCCAGGAGATGCAGCTGAAGGAGGCGAAGCACATCGCCGAGGAGGCCGACCGCAAGTACGAAGAGGTGAGAGGGGAGAGGATCAGACACTGGGGGCTCCATCCCCTGCTCACTGGGGACAGCCCAGCCTGGAACATCTCAGAGGGGAGGGAGGCATTGGAAGGCAGCACAGAGGCATTGGTGCCTGCAGCACCTGAGGTATCCAGGGCTAAAACAGCTGCCAGACCTGGGGTATTTGGGGCTGTGATGTCTGGGGGGACATTCTGGTGTAAAAGGAAAGCAGGAGAGAAGGGAAAGTGACCACAGGGAGCTTGACCCTGCAGGGTGTTGACCCAGCTGTTCTCTCCACAGGTTGCCCGTAAACTGGTTATTCTGGAGGGTGAACTGGAGAGAGCAGAGGAGCGTGCGGAGGTGTCTGAAGTGTGAGTAACTCCACACACACCTAGAGAAACCCCCCCTGTTAGCCCCACAGTACACCTGGGAAGGCTGTTGGTACCCTCTACACCCAGTCTGCTCCTTTCACCTTTATAATCCCATCACCCCTTGTGTTTTTAGGCCTCCTGAAAATGGAGTCACACTAGGGACTGTAGTAACTTAGACTGTTGCTTTTCCCTACAGCAAGTGCAGTGACCTCGAGGAGGAGCTAAAGAATGTCACCAACAACCTGAAGTCTTTGGAAGCTCAATCTGAAAAGGTTGGTTCTTTCAGTAAATGGAGGGACAGGGCCAAGGGAAATTGAGTCATCCACAGACATACAAAGCAGGTGGAAGGGTTTCACTGCCTGTTTAGGCTCAGTGGGCTCTGCCCAAACCCAAGGCTCCATTGCCCACGTTGGCTCCTGGCTGCTCTCCCTTTTCTCGCTCTGCTGTGGGTTTTGCCCTTTAAATAAACACAACTTTTAAAAGTCTGATTTCCTTAAAGTCACTTCTGACTGGTCTAAATAAGGAACTTGGCCATCCCCAGTCTTAAAATGGTTCATGAACCAGAGACTGAAGTGTCCTCATGCAAGGAGGAGAAAAGTGTGCAGAGGGTGTCTGCTGCCTGTGGGAGAGGACGAGTGGTTGTAACTGGGTGACAGGTTCAGAAACATTCACTGTTGTTGCTGCAGCTCCCTTAGAGTGTTCATCTTTTCACAGTACTCAGAAAAAGAAGACAAATACGAAGAAGAAATCAAGATTCTGTCTGACAAGCTGAAAGAAGTAAGTGTGTCCACCCCCAGACTCCATCTTGGCACCATTTCCTCACAGCACCCAGTGACTCTTTCTTGTTTTTTCAGGCTGAAACTCGAGCTGAATTTGCGGAGAGAACAGTTGCCAAACTGGAAAAGTCTATCGATGACCTGGAAGGTATGAAATGGCTCTTGAGTTTCATCTGAAAGTGGTGAATTTCCAATCAGAAAAGACACTTTTAGCAGTGGGTGTTGGATTTTGCTGGGGAAGGACAGAAGTGCTGGACAGGAGCCCTGGCAGATCAGGGCTGGGTGTCTACTGGACACGTCCTGCCTGGAGGAGGTTTTCTTGAAAGAGGGTCTCTTGTTAGTACAAAAAACCTGACTTGGGCCAAGTCACAGACAGGGGGGCTCAGGGGCTCCTGTCACAGTAACAAGATCCCAACTCTGCTCCGTCTCATTCCTGACAAGTGGAAGCTTAAAGGGGCTGTAGGTGAAGCTTCTGACCCGGCACTGCCAGGAGTTCTTGCTTTCATACCCAGTTACACATCTGTTTTTCTTCTCCTTTTCCTCCCTACCTGCTTTGCCTGCTGCCCTCTGCCTGTCTCCTGCTGCCTCTGTGCGGCCTCTGCGTCTGTCCGCGCCCGCAGACGAGCTGTACGCTCAGAAGCTGAAGTACAAGGCGATCAGCGAGGAGCTTGACCATGCCCTCAATGACATGACCTCGCTCTGAGCGCCCGCTGCCTGTCCCAGCTTCTCTCTCCTGTGACACCTGTCGCTTCCCCGAGCGATCCTTCCGCCTACTCTGTAAGAACTGAGCTCAATAAAAACTACATACCTCTACCTCTCAGCGCTGGGGCTTCTTTCCTTACAACTCCCCCAAAACACGCTAGGGATGGTGCTGAGCAGCTGAGCACCCCCCTGCCAGGCTGATGCCAGCACCGTGGTCCCGCCAGCCGGGCAGGACACGGAGTGCTGGCAGACGCTGGAATCTCGGTGCTGCTGGGACACGTGTGGCAGCCAAGAGCTTTGAGAGGGTTCAGTGGGTACTCGAGGGGCTCCGTCTGCCTCGTTAAGGACTGTAAGTGACGTGTCCAATCAGAACAGGAGTCTTGTCGTGTTACACACCAAAGGGTGTCCGAAGCCCTCACTAAATTAGTGCAGTTGCCAAAACAGTGCCCCTGTTTGGATGCAGTCAGTGTTGTCCTGAGCGTGCAGGTGAGTAAAGGTGAGGGCACTGAAAGAGAAAAGGCTGTAAACTGACATGGGTTTAAGTCGTGTTTTTTTTTTTCTCTCTCACTAGAAAAACTTGCTCAAGCAAAAGAAGAGAACTTGGGGCTGCACCAGACACTGGACCAGACACTAAACGAACTGAACTGTATATGACCTGGCAGAGACCCCCATGGCCAACAGAACCTGGCACCTCTGCATTCCCCGCATCGTGTCCCCCCTTCCTCTATCTCTGTATCCGGGAAAAACCAAACCAATTAAGTTATGAACAGTCGGACACCCGTGAGGCTCTGGGTGTGACCCGGCAGCAGTGGCCCTGAGCCCCTCCGGGCCCCACTCGCTCCCGGGGGCGGCGCCTGCTGCTGCTGCTCCCTCTTCTGTGCCCGCGGGTGGGCGGTAGCTCGGCTGTAGCTTTTCCTCGCGGTTGGTTGGTCGGTTTTGTATTCACCCCGTGTTAGTTGTACCCGAGCAGTAGCCCCGGCCTCTTAATGACGGTTCCTATTAAACCATTTCTCACAGAACCGAGGTCTCCTTTCGGTCTTGTCGCGGGGCCCGCGTTCGGGTGACGTCACGAGCGCCCCGTCACAGCAGCTCCAGACGTGACGTCGAGTCAAACCGCCCGGGCCGGCCTCGCCGCGGCGGCTTCTCCACCCGCAGCAGGCGGGGACGCGGCAGCGGGCCGAGCAGCCAATCGCGCCGCCGCTCACAGCCCGGGCACCGCCCGCCCGCCCGCCCATGGGGCGCCGGCTCCGCTTGCTTCCCGCCGCGCTCGGCCAATGTGCGCTCGGCGGGCGGGGATGAGCGGGGGGCGGGCTCTGCCCGAGGGGCGGTTGCCCGCGAACATGGCGAAGGCGTACGATTACCTGTTCAAGCTGCTGATGATCGGGGACTCGGGCGTGGGGAAGACGTGCGCGCTCTTCCGCTTCTCCGATGACGCCTTCAGCGCCACCTTCATCTCCACCATCGGTGAGGGACCCGCCGGGGGTCGCGCCGAGCCCGGCCCGGCCGAGGGGACCGGAGCGGACGACACCGCACCGAGCAGGGCCCTGGTGGTCTTGCCCGGCTCGGGCGGTGGCTCCGGCTCGTTCCGCCCGGAGAGTTTGACGGCGACGGACGCGGGTCCTGGCTCGGGCCGCGGAGCGAAGGGGGCGGGTTCGCTCCCGTCGGGGGTCGCTCCAGCGGCTGCCGGGGCTCGGTGCTGGTCTCGGGAGCGGTGTCCGGCTCGGCCCGCCTGCCGTCGCTCCTCAGAGGCTCTTGTTGGTTTGTTCCCCGCGGTTGACAACAGGAGAATCTGAACGGGGAAGCAGTGGGGAAGAGTGTTCGTTTGTCCTGGGGCAGAAGCTCGGAGTAACGTGGTTTTGTTTCTCTTTTCAGGTATCGATTTTAAAATTAGAACGATAGAGCTGGACGGGAAGAGGATTAAACTGCAGATCTGGTGAGAGCTCTAAAGTCTCTGCTGATCACCAGGTGCAGGGGGTGGCATTATTGTTATGTTTTTGTTTCTGTTCCTCTCTTCAGCAGTTTGCGACATCTTGGAAACAGCTGTAGTTCAAATGCCTGTAAAGTCAGGTTCAAGTTGGATTAGCTGAAGCTGTGGGGGGCTGTGGGTGGAGCACGGTGTGGGGCTGGTCTGAGCGAGCCCCGTGTTCTGTCTGTCGCAGGGACACCGCCGGGCAGGAGCAATTCCGAACCATCACCACCGCCTACTACCGGGGAGCCATGGTAGGAGCAACGCGGGCCCTGCTGCGCCTACCCCGGGCTGGGTTTAGTGTGGAACACTGTCTGTCTGTCGGGTGAACTCTGTCTGGCTCAGCACTCACCGTGGTGCTCCCATTCCGAGCGGTGTGGGGACAGCACGGGGAGAGCCAGGGGACAGTGTGGGAGCTCCTTTTCCCGGTCACCTGCTGGCTGAGTCCCGCAGATGCGTTCTGGGCACGCACAGCGGTTACACGCAGGGAGCTGGTTACACGCAGGGAGCTGGTTACACGCAGGGAGCTGGTTACACGCAGGGAGCTGGTTACACGCAGGGAGCTGGTTACACGCAGGGAGCTGGGCACCAGCTGGTTGAGAAAGTCTCAGTGAAGTTGCCCCTTTGTGCTGTGGTTGAGGCTTTACCTGCTGCTCACTGACACAACCTGTCTCCTCCATCCTCAGGGCATTATGTTGGTCTATGACATCACCAACGAAAAGTCCTTTGAAAATATTCGGAACTGGGTCAGGATTATTGAAGAGGTAATTTCCCTTCTTGCTTCTGGAATGCTAGAGCTGCCGTTTCCTCCTCTGAGAGCAGCTGAAATGCAGTTATTTCAGAAGCATTAAGTGTCTTTTGAATTCACATGCTGAAGGGTCCTTGGAAAATAAGCGGAATGCAAATCAGGCGATACCTCCTGGGAGGTGTTGGTGAAGAGCAAGGGGTTGTTTCCTACCATGACAAGTGACTGGGAGCTGTGGTTGTGCTGAGGGGTCTGGGGGAAGCCTGTGAATCCACAGATGCTGCTCAGCAGCAGCAGCATCTCTGTGTTGTTGCCACGTGTCTGATTTTTTGACATTTATCTACAAAAGCCAAAGGCAGAGCCTGTTCTGTGGTCTGTTTTATCTCAGCATGCCTCTCCAGATGTTGAGAAGATGATCCTGGGGAACAAGTGTGATGCAAATAACAAAAGACAAGTTTCTAGAGAGCAAGGGGAGAAGGTGAGTGCTGGGGCTCTCACGTGTTTTCCCTCAGACTATAACAGTGTCCGTCACCCCTTGCCTGCTTCCTGGGGATTTGAGTGGTGCTTCTGAGCACAGCTGTGGTGCTGCAGCTTGGGAAACATTTCCCTGCTCCCATGAAAAGATGAGTCTGTTGTGAAGTCTTGTCCGTTACATGGTCAAGGTGTATCAGACACAAAGCAGTCAGCTGGAAAAAGGCAGAAAAACGTGCTGGGGGTTGCCATTTTCGAGAGGTCTCTTTTTGGCCACAAGCCACTGGGGAGAGGCAGACAGGGCTGTCATGGCATCAGGTGTTTCTTGGTCAGAGGCAGGGAAGGTGCTTCTACACACTGTGGATGAGACTGACCGGATGCCTGTGCAGGGAAAACCATGGAAAGATGAAGCAGAAATGTGAGCAGAGCCAGGGCCCAGTCAGAACAGATGCTGAAGGATGAGGCTGGTCCTGATTCCTGACAGTTCTGCTCCAGTCATCCCCCAGTTGCCTTGAGCGAGGCCGGGTCCCGCGCAGCGCGTCGTGTTTAGAGCCATCCCTGCAGTTCCCCAGCTAACACACAACTTGCTTTTCCTCAGCTGGCTGCAAGCTTTGGAATTAAATTTATGGAGACCAGTGCCAAAGCCAATATAAACATCGAGAACGTGAGTACCGCCGCCTGCCCCGCGCCTGCTGCCCGGGCTCTCCAGCCAGAGGGCACCTGCCCAGCTGCAGAGCTGGGTCCTGAGATCCCACAGACAGGGGGCCACGTCCGTGCCCACGTGTTCCATCAGGGTGTTGTCTGGCCAGTGCTATGCCAGTTATTGAAATCAGCTGGGGGTGTTGCAGGGAAGTGTGTTAGAGCAGCTGCTGGAAGGCTCAGCCGCGTATGCGGGGTGTGTGGGAAAGGGGGATGTTTCCCTGGCTGTGCCCCTCCAAGAGTGGTCTGAGCTGTCCAGTTTTGGGGCAGGGAAGTGAACTCAGTGTTCTTCAGGGTGTGTAGAAAGTGGGAAAGCAGCTTCTTGCTGGAGAAGCTCTGGTTATTCACCATGTAACACTTGGCTGTTCTTGGCGCAGGCGTTCCTCACTCTCACCAGAGATATCAAAGCAAAAATGGACAAGAAGTTGGTGAGTTACTTTTCCTCAGTCCACGCTGTACTTAAATAGGGAAAAAAAATAACCTAGCAAGAGCCAAACAGCACGTGCTGATCCACAGCATCCTGAAGACACGTCCTTGTCTCTTCTGTGGGGGATGCACTGAAAGCTGTAGAAATCTGGGGTTAGTTTTGCCAAGCTACGCTCTGACCTTGGTCTGTAAAGAGTTGTCTCTGGAAAACCTCAATAATTGCAGCTAATTCCTGAAAGAAAAAACAGAATTCTTTTGTTTTTACTGAAAGTCAAGAGAGCAGAAGAGCAGTTTAATGGTATTTTTTACTCTTGTGGTGTGAAAACCAGAATGGCCTAAATTAGAGACACGTTGGAGGCTCACTTCATACTACAGGGTCACCTTCAAATTGTGTGTTTAAAATTAGGTAAAAAACTACTTTTTTGATAAATTTTGTAAAATGAACATTCCTCTCTCAATGTCAGTTTGTTCTTTATGAAGTTAAACTAACAAAGGTCCCTTCTACTTTTCCTGAGCATTCCCCTTCCCGGGGCCAGCCCTGTGCCATAGAGCTGTGATGCTTTGGGCTTTGCTGACAACTCCTGTTCCAGCACGAGCCAAACACTCCTGTAACTGTGTGTTTATTTGTTTAATCTCTGCTGTCTGTGAGTTTATAGAGAGGAGAAGAGGTGCCTTGTGTGCTAGAAGCAGTTCTCTGATGTCTTGCAGTGGGTGGAGTGAGGCTCAGAACAAGGAAGAACTCTCAGTTTGAGTGAGGGGTTTTGGGTGTGACAGGCTTGATTCCCCAGGATGACCAGATGAAGTGTGGATGTGAGAAGCTGTTGAGTATAAATAAGTGATTTGCTGTTCTTTGCATCTTCAGGAAGGCAACAGCCCGCAAGGCAGAACCCAGGGAGTCAAAATCACAGCAGACCAGCAAAAGAAAAGCAGCTTTTTCAGATGTGTTCTTCTGTGATGGACATGGCCTTAATCTGAGCCTGTGCTCAGCTGAACTGGACTGTGCCTGCTGACTGAGATTTCCTCCGTGTGGAAGTAGCATTGTCAAGACACCTCCTCACTTTGTGACCAGTGGAATAAGAAACTGCTTTTGGAGATGAAACAAGTTGATTTTTGTGAGGGTGCCACTGGGCACACATCCTGTCTGGCAGAGGGAGCAGAGATCAAACGTGACCTGGGATAAAGCACCTTTGCTGGCAGGCTTCAATATTTCTCTTCATTTCTTTAATGTATCCAACTTAGATTAAGTTATGGTCAAAGTGAGAGCCTGAAAAGCCAATATTAATGTGTACATGGTACACGTGCACATCCATGTCTATAGAGGCATATAGAGCATGGCATCAATGCACTTAGGTGAGCAGCACAGGAGAAGGCAGGAGGAAGTTTTCTCCACCTTTGCTACTGCAGAGAAAATCCTTTATCTGCCTTATATTTGTTGTGTTGTTTTAGACAATCTTCGAGTCCAGTTGAAATTGAAAACAATAAATCCTTCTCAAAGGAATATTTTTTTAAAGAAACCAAAGTGTGCTGTAGATATCCTGGACCCTCAGCAGCAGGAGTTCCTTGATCCACATCAGACTTGGCTGTGCTTTGTTCAGAACAGCCCCTGGGCCACCTGAGCAGGAGATGATGGCTGTGGGGAGCCCCGTGCCCGTGATCTGCTGCTGCCCTGGAGAACAGGCCGTGGCTTAGAGCAGCACAGCTTCTCCTCCTCCAGCTGACAACCACACCAGACCTGTCCCGAGGTAGTGGCCACTTCTGAGTGACAAGAAAATGGATTGCACACTGCTTCCAGGTGTGTCCTCGTGCACACTTGCTCACATACGCAAATCAACGTTGCACATAGGAACACGGAGTGAAGAACAAACCTCTTCCTGAGGTGAGATTTGCTTGGCTGCCGTTCCCCGCTCCGGGCAGCAGCCGGTTCACCCGGCTCAGGGTGTGTGTCACTGCACAACACGTTGGGTCCTCTGTGGAAATACTCAAGGTTTTATTCCTGGAAACACAGCTTGCCACATTCCAGTGTCTGTGGTGCAGCAGGAGCTGCTGCCTCTCCCTGTGAGCCCGCCCTGGCTGGACTGACAGAAGGAGCTTCCCAGCCTGCTGTGGAGTGGTGGGGGTGAAGGTGTTTTCCACTCAGACCACCCTGTCCTGCAGCTCACTGGGATTGTGAACCTGCTTTGTTTACATTGACGACTGCACTTCAGGGTAAAATTAAAGCTGGTTTTAAAGGTAGTTAATTTACTCACCAGTTTGGTTTTCTCCAAGTGTGTGGTGTTATGTTCTGGCCTTAGAGGAGCCCTCCTAAGTGTTCCTGGGGTTAAAGATCTGTCAGCTTCCTAAGTACACTTCCTACATCAGAAGCAATGGGCCTGTCTTTCTGAACTGGGAAAAAGACATTTTCCTGTGTAAGTTACTTGTTCATAAAAATGCATTTTCTATGCTACTGACCTTTTTATCCTTTAACAGCCAGCAGATGCCAGTGAGCTCTGTTCATGATTCAGATCATACCTAAAGCTTTCCTCTATCCAGAGCCCTGGATTTGTTTGTTTGTTTGTTTACTTGTGGCTTTTTAGTGTGAGGACTTGGAGAACGTGCACCACAGTGGCTTACACACGGGTGTATTTGGAGGATAAAATCACACTAAGCTACTGAAGAGCCTTCTGGTGGTGTGTGCCTCAAAGTGTGGTTACTGCAGGGCTATAGATGGGACAAGAAATGTTCTTGTGATATAAGGAGCTTGACTTTGCCTCAGTTTCTTGAAGCACACACAGAATTGGGGATGTGATGAAGACACAAGCTGAATGGTTTTTTTTCCTGCACAAAACTGTAAAACTGAGGAATTTTAAGTAGATGGGATCCTTACTGCACTTTCTCAGCATCTAAATACCACTGAAATTTCAGGTAATTGATTAACACTTGGTTTGTAGAGAAACAAACCCATTTTTGAGCATGTTCTCAAATTCCCTTTAATGAGTATCACAGAACTCTGTGCTTGATCATGTTTTTGAGGCTGGTTGCAATATTTCCAATAGTCTTCACCCTTTGGGGTGTAGACCTGTCAGGAAATGCTGGAACCTTTGCTGTTCTCCCACCTGCATTGACTGGGTCCTTTGCTGACAGGAACATTGAATGTTCTGGACATCAGAGCCTTACACCCACGTCAGACTTTTCAGCCTCAGATTTATCAATCCTGTGGATTATTTTAAGTCTCTTTACTGCTACTGAGAATTACCTGGTCCCTCCTCTCAGGCAAGATGCTGATCATCTCGCTGGCAATAGGTGAGGGTAGTGTGGTGCTGGCAGAGGTGTCTGGCTGGTGATTGTGCTCAAAGGCTGCTGTGGTTTCCTGTTCTTTGGGGCTGGAACTGGCCAGTGTTTATGCTGGAGGGATGGACAAACAGCTGCATACAGGCTGGTCTCCATTTGTGCTAGAAGCATGTAGGGGTTGGGAAGGGATGGTGCCTGACTTCTGTCTTCCTTTCTAGGTTAAAGAGAGATCTGTTCAGTGGAACTCTAATGTGCCTTATTCCATGGGCCACCTCCCATGGGTCATGGAGGTTTTGTTTCTGTGGGTGATTTGAGTTCAGGGGCTGGTTTCTTGCCTTCCTGCAGGAATCATGTGCTTGATATTGAGCGTGAGTTGGGACTTAGGACTTTGTTTTGAAGGGATCTTAATGCATCCCAGTATTTTTTAAAATAACTGTAAATGGTATTTTTAGAATTACTACCTTTGGCTGCCACCCTTCCCACATTACAACTGCTTTCTTAAACACTTCTGGTTGATTTTCATGTTTATATTCAGAACAAAACTGTTGTTTATCACAGTAGATATGTTTTTACTTTGTTGTACAGGACCCTGAGTACTGCATAAATAAACTTCTTATGGAAAGAGAACTTTACAAACTCATTTTGTCAGTCCTGTTGATGATTCATGCATCTCCAGTGTGGAAAATAGGGATTTCTAAGAATGGGAAAGGACAGGAACCTGGGGGAAGCTTTTCTGTCCTTTCAAGTGTGGTGGCTTTTCATTAGAGATTCTGAAATTGAGGACTCTGTGCTCTTCTCAGAACCTGTGATGGGTTCTGTGGCACTGGGAGAACAGACTAGTTCACTGGGCTCTTAGTGAGACTGTTAAAGCTGATCAGAGGACTTGCTTACACAATTTTGAATAACTGTACTGTTTTCAAAACTATGTTTAAAGGGATTTTTTTACCAGTTAAGCCATTTAAAAGATGTAATTTGAAACAAGTTACTTTATTATCTGGTGGTATCTGAACTTTTAAAAAAGGTTTCCCATCTCACTGTCTAGGGCAGATTTGCTGGAGCTGAGGGGAAACAGTTTGTTAAATTACAGGGAAATCTTAATGAATAGTTCCTTTTAAAGAGGTAAACAAGGGACAGAGTTCTCTGACTGGTTCAGTTACCAGAAATTGTTCTCTTTGCTCTTCATAATTTGCTCTCTCATGGGTGGTGACCTCAGGTGAAATAATAGTAGTTGAAGGTTCCAGAAGTGCTTCTGTCTACGTGTTTCACAGATTCAGATTCGAATGTGAAACGTGCTATGAAAAACAAAGGAAATAACAATCACTAATGTGTCACTATTCAAAAGGATTCACTACAATTAATCCCAGGACTGTACAATAAATTGGAAACTATTTTGCAAAGGACTTGCACAGAACAGGTACATTAAATAAACACAGGATTTGAGTGCTGCTTTGTGGAAGGCATGAGTCAGAATCCACAGTACAACTGATACACACTGAAAGAGCTAATCTTATGTACTTGCAGTGAGCACAAGTGCTAGTAACTTTCCAAGTTATTAAGACATTTTGCCATGTTAAAAAGCAGATCAGAGGTGCAAAGAGCAAGTCAAGAAGCCTCCACGCTTTTTCAAGGATCTGTTTTCTCAGTCTTTGGGCAGATCTAGAAACTCCCAGGGAAGAGGGGTGACCTGTGGTGGCCAAGGAGATGCTTCAGAGGCTCCTGACAAAAACCCTGGGAGCAGTTTTGTGCTGGAAATGCAAAGCCAGTGTCACCTGAGGAAATCTGGAGCTCGTATGATCATGTGCTGAAAGTCTTCCAGGGACAGCTTGCCGTCGTTGTCGGCGTCGGCCTCGTAGATCACCTTCTCACACACCAGCCTGACCTCCTCTGGGGTGAGTTCATTGCGGGTTAATTTGTTAACAGTCTTCTCCAGATCTGATTTGCATATGTAATCATCATTGTTAAAATCTGTCAAAGGAAACACAACGAATTTCATGGAACAAAAGTCAGGGATTTACGTGGGTGACTGCCAAGACCTAAGAGGAAGGGTTTGGTTCCCAGGCTGGGAGGTAGTTATGTAAGTAGAGCTTTCAGGTCAGAAATGAAGTTACCTCAATTTACATGTATGAAATTCAGTAACAAAATAAAAATCCTGGAATAATTTCTCCTTATCATGTGTAAGGATAACAGTTGTAAATAGTTTAGTGGCTAAATGTAGCCTGGCCATACTTCACTGATTTGCTAGAATGATTTAAATGCAAGAAATCATGTGAAGTTGAAGAGAAGGGGCTGCTCAGTTTTGGTGGGGCTTCACTTTTTTAACATCTTTGCTGTACAGTTTCAATTTAAATATATATATATATACTGTTTGTTTGATATATTTTTTGGCTGGAGGTGATCATAAAGTAATGGAAAATGGTACTGTAAGAAAAAAAAAAAAAAAGCCAAACAAACAAAATCTTTACATTTGGCCTTGGAGACAAAAAGTTGGGAATATGCTTCCCTGCCTCCCCCTCCCCAAACCACCCTCCAGATTTATGGGCAGCCACATCCCTTGGGCTGCACTTTTCCAAGCAGTCCCTCAGAGAGATGTATTTTTTTTAATGTTTTATCAGCTCTTGGAAACTGCAGATAATTTCAGGTTGTAAATTTTGTAGTAAATCCTAATATCAAAAAAGTAAGAGAGAAAAGGATTGTGGAAAGCAGAAGTTTCTAGGGGAAAGAACAGACATTCAAATGCAATGAAAAGGAAGGTTGTGTTGAAGCCATACTAAGCTAAAAATCATGATGGTGACAAAACGAGTACTTTGCATCCCTGTGTGAAGCTGCAGGATTTCCCCACAGCTGACTTTTTGTGCAGATCTTACTCACCATAGATTTTAAAAGCATAATAAGCTTTCAAGTCTCTGGGAGCCATCTCACTCAGCACTGAAAACATGTCCAAAAAATCATCCAAAGTCATGTTGCCATCTCCATCCTGGGAGAAAACCTCGGCTATGCGCTGCCGGAATGGATTGTCCTGGGAACACAGCACGGGAGCAAGGGAAGGTCATCCAGCCTTTCTTTCAGGGCAGATAAGACACAATTGGAGTGAGATTATTTTTGTTGTAACCCCTTTTTTGGCAAGCACACCCCTTTCTGCTGTGTTCTTGCCCAGGGTTGTATCAGAGGTAGACACAGCTGCAGCTGCCTTTGACCTCTGTGCTGTTTCAGGGTGTTTTCAGGAAATGGATAAAAGGGTCCAGAAAGACTTTTTTTTTTTTTTTACTTCACCAGCCCAAATTTCTTTGCATTTCTGCTTCCCAGAAATGACTCCTGGCCGAATTATTACAGAAGGGGAGATGAAAGTGAGCAGTGTCACTGGGCTGTGGTTGTGCTCGTTGCTCTGTACCTTCAGCTCAGGCATGCTGCCAATCAGCTGGTAGGGAAGCGTCACGTCTGGTTTATGGGTGTAGTCGAGTGGAACGAGCTGTGGGGCCAGGTCTCTGTATCTGTAAAACAGCCTGGGACACACAGAAACACTTGGTGAGGGTCCAAGTTCTTTAGGCTGTCACAGAGAAAAACGTGTCTGCCTTTTTTATTGCTGTTCTTCCCATCTTTTCTCCTTGACCGCCTGAGTATCAGTCACAAATAACACCTGACTGTGACCTTGTGGTGGTGTTTAAAAAGAAGGAGGTGGTGCAACTGGTGCAAAACACAAACCCTTCAGTGCTCACAGAAGAGCTGGGTGAAAAGGCTTAGCCCAGGCAGCAGCCAAACCAGGAGATACTGTATATCTGAAAACTGATTTCCCCAGTTTCAGCCTTGCTTCCCCAGTCCCAGCTGGTGTTGAGGCACACAGTGTAATTCTTCTGGGTGCCTTTATAACAAGGCAGCAGACGTTCAACCTGCAGCTCCACCTAAGCAGTTTCCAAGCACACACACACACACACACACACACACACACACACACACACACAAACCCCGTGGCAAGGCAAAGAGGATCCCTTTTCCAAGTCCACGATGAATGTGACCAAAAAGAATGGGCTTCAACTGGAGCATGAAAGATTCAGTTTAAATGTCAGAATAAAAACCCTGAATGGCTAAAGCCATGGGCAGGAGGAGAGATCTGGGACCAGCTCTGGAGGGTTTGTATGCACCCTGAGTATCTTAGTGTTTTTCCATAGAAGTCAAGTGGAGGAGACAGAAAATGTGCATATTAATTTGAATTTGTTCACCACTTTTTCAGCACACTGTTGGCTTTAGTTGTGCTAGAGTAAGGATCCCATTGCCAGCTGTTATCAACAAAACAATGGGGTAGAATTTTAAAAGGGATGCTTATCAATAATAAATGTCTTCTTCATGACACAGTTATGGTTCTGGTCTCTGTGGAAAGGAGACAGATTTAGATTTCAGTTATTAGAGAACCATTCCTGTTTTACCCTGCACAGAATTTTTACAGGCATCAAGGTTCTGGAGAGAGCTACACTGTACAGAGCTGTCCCTTTCACTCTGCCCTTCAGAGAAATCAGCAAAATATGTGCAGTGACATCTTGAGAGGTGCAGCAGGTGAACTCTTACCTTTCTGTTGGGGTGCCCAAGGGTTAGGAAAAGCAAACACAATGTCAGGATGATGTGCAGTGCCAGTTGGGTATTTATTATGAGAGGAGAGCAAGTTGAGGTTTTTCAGTGAAGGTTCTTGCCCTCCCCATGAACAGAACACTGAACGTGTCTTTAGTAGGTCCTTTGGCCAGAGATTCCATGGAGTGTTTGATGAGGAGCAGGAGGACTTTGGGGAAAAAGGCATCTTAGAGTATCAGGACAACCATTTACATGAAGACATGAAAAAAATGTGAATAAAATTTGACAAAATTGAGGCTTTTGTAAACCAGGCAAAGTATCCCAAAGAATAACAGTATCTTTGAAGCATTTGGCATAAAACAAGCTGAGGGGACCGTGGGTGTCACTAGCAAAGTATGCACTAAAATACAGCTCATTACATTTATTTAAATAGGGACTGGTACCTTCATACACACTATAGAATGCTGACTGTGTAGGATCAATAGCATATGGTTTGTACATAAAAACACCAAGAAAAATGCTTCTTGCCCAAAAATATCACTTCAAATTTATGTAAATCAATTTTCTCTTAAATACCTCACCCTATATAGCAGTCTGTCTTTGTAGCAACTGTTCTTTACCCACAAAATGCACACACAAGACTCACCTCAGAATTTCTTTCCTTGTAAAGAATGTGCAGTCCTATAAAATAAGAAAAGATCCAACATGTAATGACAGTTTCCAGCATGCATTTGCACAGACTTTTCCAGTACAGTGACTTAAATGGCATTATACTGCAATATATGTACAGCTCTTTCTCTTTGGCCAAGATTAGGAGTATTTTATTACCCTCCTTCTTGATATAAGAACTGTGTTACTACAATCTTTGCTGTAATTTAGTACTGCTACAAACCATTTTTAAAATAAATTGTTCTAAGAAACCACTCGTCGTTATTCAGTGTTCTGTCCAACCAGCCCAATTTAGTTTGTTTTATACCTGATATGCATCCAGTTGCTCTGGAGTGAAAATGGTTTGCTTGTTGCCCATTTCTGGCTCCGAATGCTGACTCTTGTCCCATCATTCTTTTCTCAAAGGCACCTTTATGGGAGGTCTGGATATTCAGTTATTAAAAGCTGCAACAATGAGGTTCAGGTATAGCTGAGGATCAAGTAACCAGCTTCCCTCTTCCACAGGCTGTGAAGTATCATAATAGGAGCATTTCATCAAATCTTTAGTCTGGTTACTTAAGGCTCTTATCCAGCATCACTCACCTGTCTCCTGTGTGCACAACAAAGACTCATGTTACAGTATTTAGCCAAACAAATAATAGCTTCTCGTTTGGGTCTTTGAAGCAGCAGGTAAACTTCATGGATTGTACTTTTTTCATTCCTTCAGAGAGGATAAATTAACAGAAGAGGGTTAATAAGGCCTTTCTTCTTCAAGAATTAACACCAAATGCAATAAATCAGCAACAGTGGGAGTAACCCCTTGATCTTTCCTTCTCACTAATGCTCATGGTAGTTGGTCCTGGAGGTCGTACCTTGTGGGTAGCTAGGGCCTGGTGGTCGGGAGATGTCGGCTGTACGGAAAGGGAGAGATAAGGACCCCCCCCGGATAGCCAGTAGGGGTCAGTCTGTGAGGTAAGCAGACTGACATGAAGTAGTGAACCCAGGGTAGAAAATACAATGTCACACACTCATAAACACCATTTCCATCCCCACATTGGTGTCTGTGAGCTGATGGCCCCAGCAGCCTGGGGTTGGTCGCCCTGCCCTTCCTGAACCAGGTCCCCACGCCCACGACAGGCAACAGTAACTATGCCCTTAGTCTGCTTACTCCCTTTATTCTGCATATCACAGAATGCTTTGGCTGAGAAGGGAGCTTTCAAAGCATCTCATTCATTCTGGAGAGTTTATCCTATAAGGATAGGCTGAGGGAGCTGGGATGGTTTAGTCTGGAGAAGAGGAGGCTCAGGGGGGACCTTATTGCTCTCTCCAGC
>JAOEGS010012264.1:0-13256 GCA_025447755.1 Corythornis vintsioides | reverse complement strand
TCACACATAATGACCCTTTTTCGTTCCTTTGGGGGTGTTTGCCTGTTGCTTGGGGGGAAAGAATGAATGTTCGGGCTGTGGATAAAGGGGGGGGGGGGGGGGGGGGGGGGGGGGGGTCAGAAGCAAACCTGTGCTGAAAGGAATCCTGCTCTGCAGCAACTGCTCCACTTCCCTCTGTCAACAGCAGCAAAACAAGACACTTGGGAAAAGGAGGAATGAGGCAATTAGGTTAAAATCTTGCAGAGCTCTAAGGCAGAGGAACAAACAGTTCCCACCCTGAGGGAACCTGGTGGATCACACACGTGATGAGGTGGTGCCAGGAAGGCAAGAAGGCAGTTGCTGGCAAATCCACTAATGGGCTGGGAGTTGTTGTGTTTGGAGCATCTTTGTGCATGCAAGTCACAATTAAAGACTAAATATGGCTAATTACAGCAAATTGGGCAAGCAGACTGGCACCACTCTGCTAGGAGGTAATGGAAAACCACTTCCCCCAGCAGCCTTTGCAGCACAGGGATGTTAGTCACAAGGAAGAGTTATTCCAGGTTTTCTTTTCAAAAGCATTTTCCAGTCAAGACTTTTACAGCACAAGGATGGTCTGCAGGCCAAAAAGGATGAGTTCATTGTCTGAAATCTAAGATATGGGGACCAGTCTGGCCCATTTATCCATGTAATGCTGCTCTACATGGGACACACAGGATTGTTCCTTGGCTGTGGGACACACAGAATTACTACCTGGCCATTTCTACAAGCTAAGAATCATCTCTGGCCTTTCCTCTTCCATTTTCCAAGCAGACTGGAATCAAGATGCCATTTGGAACAGCAAAGAGGCAGCAAGAAACTTGATTTTCACCCTCAGGCATTAAAACAGACATCCCCTCCCAGAGAAGATGGCCCATCACTTACTTGATCTGCTCCCAGGTCTTGGTAGCCAAGTGGAGGACCCAGAGATCCTTGTAGTGATAGAACTGCTCCCCATTGGGAGATGCAAACTCTCCTCCAAACACCCAGAGCTGCCCTCCTGCTGTGGGCACCACTGCTGCCTGCCAGGAAAAAGAGGGAAAAAGGGAATAACTCCATCACACAGTGGGTCAGGAAGCAGGCAGGAGGATTTGTAGCATTCAAAAACTCAGCTGCCTCAGAGAGCAGATGAGTGGCTGCTGCTTTGCCTGACAACAGCAGCTCTCTGGGGCTGCAGGAAGGGGAATTTTAAATGCAGAGGCTCTTCTCATCTTCCAGCATCTTGAATTCCAGTTCCACAAATCCCAAGTTCCCCAGGAACTTGGGAATTAGTTTAACAACACTTAAACTGACAGAATGTGGAAGCAGGACTGTTCAGCCAGGTTCTCTCATTTTCTTGCTGTTCCAATGCAGTGCCCAGCTCTGATTCAGCTCTGAGACAGCCACCTGCTGGCAGCTGCCACCCCAAGAAGCACCTCACAGCTCCACACCCACAAAGCAACTTCCTTTTCCAACCAGAGGGTCCATCTCTCTCTCCTGAAGGAATCTGGCCTCTGAAATCAAGTCTAAGCACCACGAGGTGGTCTAAAAATCAAGTCAGAAGCTTTCAGTTGAAGAAGGGATAGAAAGCTCAGAGCAAGACTGGCCTGAGAAGGGTGTATGGACCCACCTAGGGTATCAGGGCTTACCAGAAACCTCTAAAGAGCTTTGGTCAAGGGTGGGAAATGAACATTTGCATCCTGTAGGGCAGCTTTGGAGAGGCAGCAGTCACCCAGCCTCCTGCAGTGACACATAATCTATCAGGCAGCTGGCAGGGGCCAAAGACCTGCAAAAAATACAAGTCTTTGGTCCAGTTTCTAACCTGCTGGTGTTCACATTAAGTGACCAAACTCAAATCCCACATCATCACAACCAGCCATGATGATACAGGTGGCAGAGAGGGGAATTCTAGGGGATTGACATCATATCCCAGGGCAAATTTAGACAACTTTTGTCCACAGCCTTTGCAGACAGAAGCAAAGCAGCTCATCAGGCACAGCTCTGCCACTCACAGCCCTTCAGTGACACCCTCAGTTTTGAAAACACAGGGCCATGCTGCATCCTGGGTTTGGACTGCAATCCTACAGGTGCAATCTTAACTCTTTATTCCACCCTTAACACTTCCAGAAGCCCCACAGTGATCAGAGAGCACAGGTTCCATCAGCAGAAGAGGTGCTGTGACCCCCCCCATCACTAAGAGAATGAAGAGAAGTCAGAAACTCTCAAGAGTGAGAATGAAAAACTAAATCAAACAACCCCCACCCACCTTTAGCAGAGCAGCAGAACAGCCCCAGGTGCTGCCCTGGCACCCAGCACTCTACCTGGTGAGCACATCTCCTTGGTGGTGGGTTGGGGATCTCAACTTTAGACCAGCTGTTCTTCCTGATGTTGTAAACATACAGCTCATTGTACAGGTATGTCTGTGAGGGAGAGAAAACACAGTCCAGCTCAAGGCAGGCAGTGCCTCACCAGCAGCCAGACTGCAGAACTATTTTGTTTTTAAAGATGGAAGAGAAGAGATTCTTCAATAGTTATCAAAAATGAGGGGCTACAAGTCTGGAGAAATTATGAAGCCCTGAAATATTGATGCTGAGACAATCACTCTGACTCCTTAATGGGTTCTAGGATGTCTCCTTCCTGCCAACTCTTCAGGCAGGAGACAGTATCAAGGCAGAATTAAAAGGCTATTTTGCTCTCATTCAGGGACAAATCCATATTTTATGACTGCTGCCTTGAATTTCACTTCAAATGAGACTCATGCAAATTACAGTAAGAGGCAGGGAGAGGGCAGAGGAAAGAAGAAGAAGATAAAGTGTAAGTAAATGGAAGTATACATTACTTTTTGGCCATTGAAATATTCACCTCCAAAAAGGATCAACTCATCTTTCTCAGGGTGAGCAGAGAGGGAGGCATTCAGCCTGAAAAAGAAAACAAGGATGGCCAAAAGCAGCAGATGTACAAGAGCCTTGTAAAACTCAAGCTTAACAGCCTTTAACTGAGCACTAGCACCTCCTCCCTCTGGCCACAAAGCTCTCTCCATCATCTGCCAAATGACTAGGCTGGGATATTCACCCCAAGGCTAAAAACTTCTCCAAGAAATTAACTTCCTGAAAAAAAATATATATATATATATAAAGAAAGAAGGAAGGAAAAAACCCTCCCAGCAAGATTAATTTGACAGTGTCTGAAATCTTCTCCTATTTTAGGAGCACCAGTTCTGCTGTCATTTAACACTCAGGCTGACGTGAGCTCTTGGAATTTTAATGCAGGCCTGTCAGGAACAAAAATTAGGTTTTATGAGGGCACCTAACTATGGGTAGAACTGTCTCCTATCAACTCCTCTGCCTTATTATGCTGCATGGTCAAGTTAACTTTTGTATTTCCTCAAGGCCCTGGAGCCTAACCCTGTTTGGCCTCCTTTGTGCTGATGGGATGGCTCAAAAGTGGTTTTAAGGACAAAAAAAACAAGCTTTTGATGTATTTTTTTAAACCCTGGATTAAATATACCTGGTGTTTTCTGACTCCAGTTATCAGCTATGCCTTCCACTTTCAGGAAATAACTTTATTATAATAATAACTTGAATCAGTTTCACCAAAAGCACCACCAGGAACTATGCAAGTGACAGCCAAAGCCTCACACAATCTCTTACCTGGGGGAGGGGGGTGAGCAGGATGACTCAGTTACTTGGGTCTTTTTAGCATCTAAACTCTGGAATTCTGCTATCAGGGCTTCAAGATCCTCCTGAAAAGAAAAAAAAGACAGGCAGGTGAGTTCCCTGACCCACACAGAACCCCCTGCACACCATATGAAACCAGCTCTCCCCCTCACCATTTCCATTTTTTAAACCATTCTCTGCCCAGGTTCCCTTCATTCCACTACAAGAAATGGATGCTGAGTACTTCCAGATGGGCTTCAAAGATGAGTCTCCCCAAAACCACTAGGGAGCTGCTCAGCAGAGTCCTAAAAGGTACACAAAGAGCATTGGGTGCACACCTGCTGCTCCTGCATCCAAAACACAGGCACTAGTCAGTCAAAACCCACAGATCATTGAACCCTGACAACTGCTGACATAACCAGCTAGTTCCCTTCTTTGTCTGCAGTGGAAAAACACTTCAATGGAACCAGAAACTCTTCCATTCCCACCTCATACTTTCACTGGAGAGTAACCTGCACGTGGTTTTATTCCTTTCCAACCAGACTCCCAACCTGCAGATGCCCCGAATTGCAAGGGCAGTAGCAGGAGCTCAGCTAGAGGGAGTCTCTGATCCCTCCTGCAACTCTCACTGCCCATCACCACCTCCTTAACCTTTCTGAATGCCTGGACAAAGCAGGGATTCCCAAAAACCCCGGGGGGTTGCCCCTGCAGCTCTCCCATCTGTATACAGCACCCATTACATGTCTTTAGCTTTGTATTAAGCTGGTAACACCACGTTTTGTAGCTGCTTTGAAGACTGAATACAAGCACCTACTCTAGGAGTGACAGTAATAAGCATTATCAATTGTTTTTAAGACCAGAGGACAAAAAAGGGGGAGAGAGCTGGCAAGCAGGGTTTTTAAACTACATTTTCTTGTCCTTCTAGACGTGCTGCACCCAGCCATGTGGCAAAAAGTCTTCCTGGGAGAAGTTTTCATTTCACCCCTTGTGCTCTTTTCTCAGTGTCCTGCGCTCAGGCGGCGATGGCTCCACAGCCGTGGAGACCAGCACCACTTTTTCACTACGACTGCCCCTAAAGTTTCACGAGGTGACCAAAAAACCCCTCCGTCTTTTACACGGCTCACGACCTGCGGGGCCCCAAGTCACTTCCCCAGGTTACAGCTGCCTGCCTTTGGTTAAACCTTTCCTTTCAACCTCAAACACCCGTCTCCAACCTCCCCGTGCCTCCTCCTCCGCCGCCGGTTTCCCCTTCAGACCACCGACACCCACAGAAGGCCTAAGGGAGCCCCAAGAGAGGCCGCGGGCCGGGGCTACCGGAGCCCCCTCCCACCGCTCTCGCCCCTCACCTCCTCCTTCTTGGCTCTGCGGGACACCTTCTTCTCCATCTTCGCCGCCGTCTTCTCGGCCCCCTTCCCCTTCTTCTCCTTCTTCCCTTTCTTCCCCATGGCTGAGAGGCCGCGCTAGGCCGCGCGGAGGAGCACCGCCCTCGCCGCGCCGCTTTGGCCGCCCGGGGCGCACCGCGGGGCGGGCAGAGCCGCCCACTCCGGCCCGGCGCTTCTAGGCCGAGGGCCGCCTCCTGCCCCAGCAGCAAGGCCGCGGGCGCCCTCCGTAGGCCCGGCGGGCTCGGTGCGGCCACTTAACTCTCCAACCGCCCACCTTCTCTCTTTCTCTGTTCCCTCCCTCCTGCACTTCACCAGCTGCGGGGAGGAGAGAGAGAGTGATGCGAGCGAGGGCTGCCCTCGCCCGGCTTTATGTGCGCCGCCAGGCCGCAGAGAGGCCTTAAGGCGGCTCCACACACCGCCTGTCACTCAGCCCCTGAGTCCAGGCTCCCGTTTGACACATACTCCAATTTATTCTTGCCCCGTTGAACCTACAAAATGGCCCCCCTGCCCTCCCACAAAATGGCCCTTGCTGGGGAAAAGAGGGGTCCTGGGGTTACCTGGAGGCGTGAGGCAGGGCTGGGGGGAAGCCTCTGTGGAGAAAGAAACCAACCACAGGCTGAACACCTCGGGAACTGAGGGGATGTGCCAGGGTTTTCAGTTTCATGTGCAGGGTTTGGGAAATTATGCTTTATGGGAACCCATCTCAGTGACCTGAGGTGCTGCAGAGCCAAAGGAACCAGTGGGTACTGTGAGGCAATGCCAGGCAGCTGCTTTATTCTGATGATGCTAGGAAAGGAATAATGATTATTTGGGTTTCTTGACAGTGTTTCACTCAGGTGCTGAGCCCTGGTGAGATTTCTAGAACACCTCCCTTGAACATGGAAACATAGTGTACATTGTAAATATGAGTTCAAATGCATCTTTGAGTTGTGAGTTTCCTTTCACCTCCTCCCTGTGCTTCAAAATTGCCCTTGTGGATGTTTCTCACTCCCAGGGAAAAGTACAGTCATTTTTTCACCGACTGCCACAAAACCCCCATGTTCACTCCAGGGTGATTTCCATCAGTGTCCAACTCACCACTTAACCCCCAAACCAGTGAGGATATCCCCTGCAGGTACATCTCAACCCCCACCAAGTTCACCCCAACATCCAGTATATGCCATGGGAATTGCAGGATGGATCCTATGCTTTGAACACCCTCTTACACTCAAACCTTGGAAACACAGCCCCAAAACGTGAAGGAAAGAGCTGGGAAAATATTCTGAGATTGCACACCATGTACATCCTGAGCAGCCTTTGGTGTTTGGTTTGTCTGGTCATTCTGAAGACACTGTGGTTACAACTGAAGCTGCAGAGTTGTCAGTGTTTATGTGCAGGAAGCAAAGAAAAAAGCTGTGGAGAGACCAGGTCAAGTGAAAGGGGCAATTTCTCAGCCTCCTCAAGGATGAAGTCTCCCTGCTGCTTCTTGGTCTTAACCTCAACAAGACACCAGTGTGTGAAAACTCATCTCCTCCTGATGTCTACAGGAGTTTGGTCATAGATTCCTCTGAGGCCAGGACTTCTATCTAATTTTAGGGTCACTTTGAAACAAAAAAGGCAGCACCTTTGTGAAACCCACTCCTGAAATCTTCACCAGGCATCGGTTCACTGGGGGAGCCAAGGAGAACTTTCCCCTCCTGCTCTTCCACCTTTTTGGTGCCACACCTTTTGTGGTTATTTCCATATTTTCCATAAGTGTGCAGAGATCTCCAGCTCTGGGAGCTCCAAACACATTCTCAGAGCTTTATTTTCCACATTTCTGAGTGTAGGTTCAGATGTTTGGGGTCATTTGGAGCTGGTGACCACATGGGGTAGAACATTCTTGGTGAGAGTTCTCTCGATCTCTTGAACTCCACGCTCCAGTTTCTCATGGGTTCTGTGAAGAAAAGAGGATGAAAGGACAAAGAAAACTTGACACTGCACTTTGAAAATACAAAGCCACATATAAGCATGAAACGGGGCATGAACTTCTCAGGGATAAATATACCCCCTGCTCCACAGTGGACATCCTCCTGCTCTCTGCCTTTCCCTTATGGCTCTGGTTTGCTTCCCTCTTTGTTTCCAGTAATGCTGTGGTGTAAACTGGGCTCTGCCTGCATTGGCACGTTTCAAAGTCAGCCTGTGCTGTTCTATCTGGCAGCCTATCTCTGATTCTGACCTATACAAAGAACACGTGGTTTGTTTTGTTTGGGTGGTTTGGTTTTTTTTGTAGGGGAGGGGGTTATTTTATTTTTTTTATCATCTGGAATATGCTCATTCAACAGGATGGTAAATCCAGCTGTATCAGCAAAGGCAAGAATAACAGGCCTGCAAAGCTTCAGAAAAGGCTCAAAAGCTTTTTCCCACAAGTCTCCTTTGTGCTCTAACACTTGATTTATTTTTCCCTTGTGAATGCTTTCTGAAGCCAGTAGCAAGGAAGGAATTAATGGCGTGGATTCGGGGGGAGGACATGCTGACAGCACAGTAACTAAATCAACCAGAGCTGCGTTGGGATTGTAGGAAGAGCTGGTGCATGAGACTGTTCTCACACTGTCTCTATAGAAAGATTAGTCCTGCAAACAGAGACACCCGTGGGGCTGCTGAGGGGGGACAGCTTCAGATGTGCTGGTAGGATCCACCACGATGAGGTTTTGGTGTTGGCCTGCAGAGAGAGAGGAGAACATCCAGGAACACCAGTGTGTGTTTGCCACCAGCAGCTCTGTGGAGAAAGACCTGGAAGGTCCTGGTGGACAATGGCATGGCCACGAGGCAACAATGGGTCCCTGTGGCCAGGAAGGCCAATGGGCTCCTGAGGGGCATGGAGAAGAACGTGGGCAGCAGACTGAGGGAGCTTCTCCTCCCCCTCTACTCTGCATTGGTGACATCACCTCTGGAGTACTGGGTCCAGTTCTGGGCTCCCCAGTTCAAGACAGACAAGAAATTGCTGGAGAAGGTGCAGCAAAGGGCTACAAAGATGATGATGATGGGACTGGAACTTCTCCCTGATGAGGAAAGCCTGGGAGAGTTGGGTCTTATTAGTCTGGAGAAAAGAAGGCTGAGGTGGGGTCTTATCAATGCTTATAAATCCTGAAAAGGTGGGTGTCAGGAGGACAGGACCAGTCTTTTTGCAGTGGTGCCCAGTGACAGGACAAGGGGTAATGGACACAAACTGGAATATAGGAAGTTCCATCTCAACATGAGAAGGATCTGCTTTACTTTGAGGGTGGCAGAGCCTGTCCCAGGCTGCCCACAGAGGCTGTGGAGTCTCCTGCTCTGGAGACTTCCTAGCCCCACCTGGATCTGTTCCTGTGTGGGCTGCCCCTGCTCTGGCAGGGGGCTTGGACTTGATGCTCTCCAGAGTTCCCTTCCAACCCCAAACATTCTGTGATCCTGCTTTGGAGAAGATTTTGTAGGACTGTTGGTAGGAGGGACATCAGGATGAGGGCTCTGAGTGCCACATGTGCCCTGGGACACATCAGGATGCCCAGGAATTACTATTTTCTTTAACTGCTCTGGAAAGCTTCGTGATAACAAGTCAAAAACATCCCCTCAGCCCTAAAAACTGGCTCCAGATGCTACTAAAACTGGATTGAGACCAGTCAGGAGGCTGCTGCAATCCAGCGACAGGTTCCTTGCTCCATCCAAGGCTCATTTATAACCAGGAGCTGATAATATCTCATGGGCCATTCAATTGGCTTCCTGAATTTTCTGTTTTGAGATGGCTGCTTTAATATCTTGAAACCAGAGGAAGCAGAGGCTCCCCTGGAGGGAAGTACAAAGCGTGGCTCTCATCAGCTACGCCTCCCGAGGGATATCCATCTCAATCCATCAGCAAATTGTCACACTCCATGCCACGGAGGCCCAGGGAGCCTTTCTTTTGCCAGCCCAGTGGGATTTGCTTGGGTTTTGAAAGGAAAAGTGCAGGGAAAGTGTTAAAAGGCAAGAGAAAGGAGAAGAGTGGCTCAGAAATTCTCATGATGATGCATCTCCGGATGAGGGGGTAACAGCACCGTGGTGCTATTAGTGCAACAGCACTAATTATTAGCATTAGTGCCAGTAATGAGGAAGGTGGAAGCTCCAGTTGATCCACAGAAAAGACCCAGAGGCCAAAAAAAACCCCACACAGACACGGTAAAATAAATTCTCAGCTGAATCCACCTAGAGCAAGAATAGCTGCACCTCTGAGGCAGAGCAGTGATGGTGCCTCTGCCCCCTGCTCCCAGCTTTGCTTTTCACTGCAGATGCCTCCATTTCAGCACCAAAACGAGCTGCTAATGCCTAAAATTGGCTTCAGCATCAAAGCCACAAGGGAGCTCTGCACACATGAAGCTTGGCCCAGCCTGGCTGAAAGGTCCTTTCCAACCAAAACGATTCTGCACTGAAATTCTCTGCCCAGCTCTTGTCAGGGCTCTGGGACGCTGGTCCCTGGCACTCTGCTCCAGCCAGAGCAGCGATGAGAAAGCAGAAACCTTAGCCTGCCTTTATGTCTGCCCTGGATCTTTGCTAATTAGGCTAGTGGACCATTAATTAGGCTACCTAAGCTTCTTTAGAGTTGCTTAATCTTCAGTGCTTAAGAAGGGTTCACAATTATCATTCAGTCTGGCTGATACCAGCTGAAACTTCCTCCTTACCCATCACCAGGCTTGTTTTGCTCTATTCCCATCTTATTTATCATCATAAAATAGCAGATATTTCCCCACCTGTTTGTGCACTCGGAGATGCTCCTCTGAATGCCACTGTCATCCTACAAGTCCCTGGCTCAGGGTTTTGGAGAGGGATTGGGTCCAGGTGCAGGAGTTGGGGCTCAGCCCCACTCACAGCACCCCGGGTATCTCTGCATCCACTTTGTGGTTTCTAAAGAGAACGAATTAGGTGACTCAGGTAGAAAAGGAGTAAAAGGAACCCCAGAAAGTCTGGGCTGAGCAGTGAACTCTGGACAGGAAAGGTCATATTGATCCTAAGAGCCAGAAGCAGCCAAAAATACCTTCAAATCCCCTGCCCTTATGTACACAGCCTTGGTTGTTTGGGTTTTTTTCCCCCTTTCCATTATTCAGATTCTAAATCTGATGCAACCCAGTCTGGGATGTAGTAATTCCTGCAATGGCTTTCGTGTCCCAGCAGATGTCAGCTCCTCTGCAGAGAAGGGCCCTGAGCTGCCTCTCACAGCACCTTGGTGGTGCAAGAAGAGCTGAGTCGTTGCATCATCCGAGGAGCTGCAGAGCTCTTGCTGGTGGGAAGCAGATCACCAAGCCCTGGGCCAGGCTTCTGGACGAGAGGAGAAGAGCTGCACAACGTGTTCTTGCAAAGGGAGAGGGTTGAGATGAAGAAATCCTCAATATTTCTGTTTTTCCAGCTTTCAGTGATGCAGGTCGTGCCTCCCTCTTCTTAAATCCTCAGGCAGAGAAAGAGGTTCTGGCAGACACCTGATTATTTCTACTTGCCTAAGTCCTAGAGTATTTATTTCTCACTCTTGGTTCCTGGGCTGCACCATCTCCAGAGCTGGAGCAGGTTTGCAGCTGCCACTTTCAGCTGAGTGACCAATCCCATTTTTCCCTCAGTAAGCAGATTAAAATTCACTTAGAAATAATAAACTCTCTGTTGACACCCACCCATCACCAAGTCCTGACCACAAAGCCTTCACCATAGGACCTCAGAGTGTTTCAAAGGGATGTTTCACTTGAATGGAGATGGGATACTGGGGGTAAATTATATCCCAGTAACATCAGGAAAATCTGGGGCAGGGTTTAGGATCTCTCCTGGCTTTTGTTGCAGTCACCAGGCTGGATACAATGCTCTCATTCAGCCCTCTCCAGCACCAATTTTCCTCCCTCTGGGAGCACATCTACCTGGTCCAGCTTGTCCTCAGTGGGGGGACACCTTGCAGTGATCTCACAGCAGGTAGGATGAGGAGATAGGAGCAGAGGAAGGTTGAAATTTAGACATTATAAAGAAAACTTCCCAACTCCCAGGCAGTGAGACACCAGCAGAGACTGTCTGGGGTGGCTGTGACATTTCCCAAGCCATCTCCAAGACTCTGTGAGGCCAAAGATGGAGAGAGTTGAGCTGCCCTGTGGCAAGAGAGGATGTGGATCTTTTCTCACTGATCTCCACGCCCCACTCTTCTCCCACGTCTCACTTTCACTCTTTTTTTTCACCCCTGAGGAGGAAAAAGGACAGGGACTGACCCTTAACATTTGATTTTTACCTCCCTGAGCCCTGGCAACAGTGATGCTGCTGGATGAACTCTGGTTTATCTTCAAAGCCCCTGATGCCAGCAGGGTGAGTGGGTTTTTCCACCACTGACTGGCATTTGCTTTCCCTGGTGGTCAGATCATCTCCCTGCTGCTGCCACCTTGATTGCCAGGGCTCTGCCAGGCTGAGCAGTGCAGGGATTTGGTGTGTCCTCCTGCTCCAGCTCAGTCTGGTTTTGTTAGCTCCTCTGTAAAGACACACATCCCTTATCACACTCAACATTTACCCTCAGGATCCGTTGACCATGGCAAGATTCCTTGTGGTTTTGCAAGCGAAAAGAAAATATTTATTCGTTCTCAGTGGCTTAAAAGAGGTTTGCTTGGGTGTATTAACCCCTGGCTGAAGAAATGTTCTCCTAAAGCATCAGCCTTTGGGAGAAGGAGTTGCTGTGGTGGGGTCTGTGCTTTGGTCTCTCCACGTTTGCTGTGAGAGATGGTTGTTGGGTGGAGCAGGAGTTGTGGGAGACACGTGCTCTGTGGGTGCCATCATATGGAGCTGCTTCTTCCTCACTCTTCCCCAAGAACCCCTAAAACCTCAGCAGCCCCTCTGGGGATCATTAGCAATTTAGGGACCATGAAATGTAGAGAAAACTTGCTTTTTTTTCCTTCCAGCAGAACACCACATGGCATCTACAGCACCCACCACCTCCTCACAGTGCTGATCTCCTGTGCTGGCTGTTTGGATTGATTCAGACTCCAGCAATTAGCATGATTTAGGTTCTAAAGGGTGACATCACACCCACTTCTGAACGTGTTTCAGGGTGTTTTTACAGACATGATGTAAGAGCTGATGGTCCCCTATCTGTCTCTCCATCACTGACTTGTTTTGTGAAGATTTCATTTTAACCTCAAGCTGCCACCCCAGTGAAAAGAAAATCCATTAACAGTTTTTCTGTCACCATAACGGGTACAGTTTCCTCTTAATTTCCTGACCTGTGATGTCATTTCTCTTTTTAGAAGAGAAAGAGTCACCCTGGAAGGTGAAACCACAACCCTGGTGCCCCATCACAGGGGGTTTTCTCCTGTGCTGGTTGATGGAGGCACAGCACACCTGCTTCCATTCTGCTGATGGTGAGGGAGCAGATGGGAACGAGGTCCCATTTGAAACCCAATATTGACTCTGATCCCTGTTGCTGGGTCTGCAGCTCTGGCTGGCAAGGATCAGCAGTGTCAACGAGGTTTCCATGGTGGTTGTTGACACTGGGGCCAGCTTCAAGCTTTCCCACAAGATAAACTGTCACATTAGGGGACTGAGAAGCAAGCCCAGCCACACAAAGGGGGGAGCAGGATCACAGCTGGGTGCTGTTCCTCATGCCCAGGCTGTCCACACAGCAACTGGTGGGTTATACTCCTCTGATTTAATGCAGTCACTCTCCCTGCTCTCCAGCTAGAAAGCAAGAGACTGGGAGAGGCACCAGGAAGAGGAGGACACAGGGGGGTGTATTTGTGCAATGCCAGCTGCAGAAGGTGCCCATGGCTCTGTTGCCTTCAGGGATGGGCACCTCTGGTGGCAGTGGGGGATGCTGGACCATGACAGAGTAGGGATATTTCAAGACACCATGAAATCAAAGTGCTGCCCAGCCCACAGAGGGCAATGGGTCCTGTGCCATGCTGCTGGTGTGGGACTCTCAGTGGGCAGGTCTGCCAGGAAGGGCACAGAGCTCTTGGCTCACATGAGCTGTTCCACAGCTTTTTATCCGTGGGGATTGGTACATAGCAGTGCATTAGAAATAGTGTGGCCAGCAGGACTAGGGGAGTGATTGCACCTTTGGACTGGGCACTGGGGAGTCCACCCCCTGAATCCTGGGGTCAGTTTTGGGCCTCTCACTCCCAATAGGACATGGAGGGGCTGGAGTGTGGCCTGGGAAGGGCAAGGGAGCTGGGGAAGGGGCTGGAGCAGGAGTGTGGGGAGGAGCAGCTGAGGGACCTGGGCTGGTTGAGCCTGGAGAGAA
>JAOEGS010012263.1:0-11852 GCA_025447755.1 Corythornis vintsioides | reverse complement strand
CTGGATCTGTTCCTGGGTGATCTGGTCTGGGTGACCCTGCTCTGGCAGGGGGGTTGGACTAGATGATCTTCTAGGTCTCTTCCAACCCCTAACATTCTGTGATTTTGCAACATGCACATAAACGTCCCTGCAGTCCAGGAAAACCTTCAGATGGTTACAGTCCAAGGAAGAGGAGACTCTGGATTCCCTCCCCAGTTACTGCTAAGATTTCTGTCTCAAGGTATCAGCAACAACCTGTTGATCATGGAGCTGAACCCAGCTCAGCCAAGCGGTGATTACAGCTGCACCCCTTGCTGCTACCTGGTGACCTTCACAGATGGGCTGCTGGTAGGTCCCTGTCTCAGCTCTAGGGTTTACAGACTCCTTGCTGTGCTTCATGCCAGCCCAGGGCAGGCCCAGCAGGGCTGCCTGGCACCACGTGCAGCCTGGCACAGCGAGGGCCCGGCCCTGCCTCGCTCTGGCAGTTTTCTGCAGTAGAAGCAAAATATCTAATGACTCTGAGGTGTTGCTTGCACCTTGCAATCCTCAGCACCAGCACCTGCACACAGGCCCCTCAGCCCTGCTAGCTGGGACAGGTTTGAGGCAGGAGCTGGGGAAGGAACCAGGGCCATCTCTTGCCTCTGCATCCTTGGCCATAACCCTGTCACACTTGCTTTTACAGTTAGGTAAAACTTGCAACTCAAGGGCAAAGATGAACTTGCCAGTGAACTCTGGTACTTGTGCCAGCACCTTAGGATGTACAGACAGACAGATAGACAGACAGACAGACAGCCTCTCCCATGCCCACTGCACACCTGATTTCAGTTCACACAGCATGGACAGACACAGGCACCCCTGCTTTGCACACACACACATCCATTTGTACAAACAGAACCTCTGTTACTTCAAATATCAAGAGAAAAAAAACATTTTGAATGTGTGATTTGCTTCAGCTGTCTGCTCCAGAGGCTTTGAACTAGGGAGTGGGGATTTTTTTTCAGGAATTAAACATATATCAGTCTGAAAATTAGGTCTGTCTTAAAAAGCTGAAATGCAGAAGCTCAGAGGAGTGTTTCCTGGTTAAAGCACCAAGCAAGGCAGCAGCATTCTGCTGTCACCCCTGCCTCAGAGTTTGTCTGCTGGGATTCGGGTGCTCAAAGGTGTTTTTTCCCAGTCATTCATTTGGAGAGTGCCCGAGTTGAGATGTCTGGAAGTGCTGCTTCAAAGCAGCCCCCAGACACCTCTGAAGTCGAGGGCAGCAAAGCTCCAAACAGGTCCAAGTGCAGGGCAACGTGAAGCACGCTGGAAAATCCAATGGGAAGGACACAATGTTTGACCACTCAACTCTCAGCCTTTACTAAAATCCCTTCTCATCTGATAGTCCTGTCCAAAAATAACATTCATAAAGAATTCAGAAACTGCAGTCACTACTAGCAGAAGCAGCTACAAGTTGTAATTCTTTCTCTGAAGCAGCTGGTGAGCACCAGCAGCCCGACAGGCAACGGGCAACAGCTCCTGGGGGAAAGCAGGAGGGTGAACAGCTCGTCTTTAACAGGCTATTGCCCGGCCCTGGGCACTAACCCGAGCAGATCCCAGGGGAAAAGCAACATTGGACTGTCTGGGGACACCAGAGCAGAGACAACGAGGGGGGTGGCATTTTAGTGTTTGTTCTGCTTGTAGCATCTAATTCCACAGCTTGAATGTAACTCTTCTGGGGATATCTCTGGTTTATCACACATATTCCAGCCCTTTCAGCCATCCCAAGGGTGGCCCTGGCAATGCCACATGGCACAAGAAACCGCCCAGCAGGATCCCCCAGAAGGCAAAGCACCTGCCCCAGAGTGAGCAGTTCACACATTTCCATCTGCGGGTCATTGATGCCACCCCTCAGGTAAGCAAAGCAGCCACATCTCTGTGGAAAACCATTCCTTACAACCCCATTTTTTCTCAGTTGTTTAGCAGTTTGAAGCACGAAGGCCTCATGCCAGCCAAGCTAAGCCACAGAAACTCTTGGAAAGGGAGCACCCTACCTCCCGAATGTTCTGCTGCTCCATCTCGTGCCTCTTGATCATCGTTTTTCTCTTGAAGAAGCGGCAGTTTTTGTCGTAGTAGAGTCTCTGCTGGCTGAGAAGATGGGCCTCCTCTTCAGCCTGCGTGTGCTGCAGGTTCTCTTTGTGTTTGGATATTCTTTCTTGCTTCTCTTTCTTTGGCGTGCTGTGGTCCTCGTTCATTTCCTGCAGGCACAAACAATAATTACAATCACAGAATGCTAGGGGTTGGAAGAGACCTCGAAAGATCATCTAGTCCAACCCCCCCTGCCAGAGCAGGGTCACCCAGACCAGGTCACACTTTCTTTAGGAGCACAGGGACAGGGCACTTGGAGGACCTTCCACCTCAGGCTGCTACTTTGCCATTCAGCTCACAAACGGAGGCTGGAATGGTGACTAAGGCCACCAGCAGAACCAAGCTCCTCACCTGGCCATGCCCAGCCCCACTGTCTCTAGAGCTGTGTTACAACCCAGCAAGGGGAGGAGGGAAAAGCCACCAGTAAACAAACACCTCAGGGGCCAACCAGTGCAGTGACAAGCCATGCAGGGGAGAGCAGGAAGGAGACTGGGTTGAAGCCCTTGGTTTCTTCCCAGCTCCACACCTCTGTTACAGAGGAGTCCAGCTTGGGGGCCCAAGTTTGGTTTCACCAGGACTCATGCTCAGTTCTTAAGCAGATCACTTAACAGAGCTCTGTGCTGTTCATTTTCTCACCTCCACATTCTCAACAGCAGATGGCTGTTGTGGTGGGGATGCTGTGCATCACTATTATGATTTGGGATAGTTAAGCTATGTATTAAGTTACCACTTATAATTCCCCTAAGCAATTGAAAGGTCTTTAGCCAAGTGACATCTAAATGGTTGCTCTGGTTTAAGCAAAAAAAACCACCAAACCCAAAACCAACTCCCCCCAAAAAACCCCACCCCAAACCAAAACACACAGCTGAGGTGAAAAAGGAGAAAGAATTCTCTGTGCAGCCCCATTTTCTCTCATCACCCTCAGTTCCAACAATTCTGCTCTACGGCCAGTTGTGAAGGCACCTCTAGCACCTTACAAATTGTTCTAGAAATGCTGCCAGATACTCCCAGTTCATGAAAGTTTACTTGCTGAGAATCCAAATTTGCTTCCAAGCTTGACAGTATCCCTTAAACCCCTGGGCTGGCCCAGGTTTATCAAAACAGAAGTCTAGTTCCTGTTCACTCCACACCCCTTCAGCCCTGAAAATGATGGTTTCTTGCCTCTTTAATCTTTTCCTTGCAAAGCTTGTATTGTTTCTTCTGACTTTCTAGAAAGGTCGCCAGGTCTTTCTTTTGCTGAGCCAAAATCTGTTGCTGGAATTTCTTTTCATCTGCTGCAGCTGCCTTTGCCTGCAAGGCACAGAGAGAAAAAAAAAATAGGAGATCTGAAGGGTGAAGGAGCAGGTATTGAATCCAGCACAAATCAGCTTTGGGTGTGCAGGTTTCAGTCTGGTGTTCCCCCATCACTGTGCTAGACAAAGCCACGAGTACTCAGCCATGTGCAAGCTGCTTGCACAACCCCCCTGTAACACCCACACACATGAGAGTTCCCTCATGTTTCTCACCACTCCAGAGGGGGGGTGTGTGGGTGTGTCCCCCCATTTACCCTGTGGATGAACAGACTGGTTTTTACCAGCATGGGTACCAGCAGCAAGCTTTGGCATCCCCTCAGCCACCAGCTCCCTCCCAGATCTCCAGTTTGCCAAGCCTCTTTTAGCCAGCAGTGGGTGATGCCAACGGAGGGCCCACCACCCAGAAGGCTCACCTGTAGTAACCAAACAGCAACCACAGAGCGCACTTTGGAATGGGGGCTTTCAGCAGAATTTCCACAGCCTTCTCCTGGAGATCTGGCACAACCCCCCTCTCCCTCCAATCCCCACGTACCGCTGGGAAGCCCGGAACTCCACTCACCTCTTTCTCCATCACAGCCACTTGCTTCTTGGCCAGCTTCTCCAGCTCGATGGACGAGTTGTTGGCGTGGGTCTCCACCTCCTTCTGCAGCTTCAGGCGGTGCTCGTCCATCTCGGCCTTCAGCTTGTTCTCCAGGGCGATCAGCTGCTTCTGGTGCTGGCGCCGCATCCGCTTATATCCTGACATCTGTTCCCGCAACTCGTTCTCCTGCTCATGCTCATGGATCTGTCTTGTAACCTGATGGCAGGAGAAGGGGAAGAAGTGCTACGAGGCCTTCCCCGTAGGCAAGCTGTCTCCACGTTAGCTGTTTAGCTGCAAACCGGGCCCTGCCTGGCTCTACTCTCAGCCACCACCTTCCAGGGAGTGCTGTTCCAGAGGGTGCTGCTGTTCAGGATCATTAACAAGGCCACCAGCTTTGTCTCACTAGGTTTTAACCCCCCACCACCTTTTCTTGACCAGAAAATGCCACGTTACAAACAACAGAGCAGGTTAGTAATGACCCCAGGAAGACTGGAGACCCCCAGACTTTAGGAGATGGGGACACCAAAGCTGCTGGACAACCTTCTTTGGACTCAGGATGAGGATGACACGGACTTAGGATGGCATCCATATGAAGAACATCACCAACCCACCCAGTCTTTCCTTCCTCCTCAAGGAGGTGCCAGTTCAGTCCCTCAATGCCTATTTCCTGTAGAGAGTAACCCCCTTCAAATTTCTCCTTAAAATTCAAGCACATGGCAGACTGAGATCATTCCCTACCAGAACCAAAAGTTTTCTAACAAGGGAACACTGTTCTGGAACTCTGTGCTCTTCACAAGATTGATCAGATGGTCTAAGCAGATTTTAAACCCTGCTCGGCTGAAACAAACTCACAAGTTTCACATTCATTTCCATACCCAAGTGTATCCATGTGAAAGGAAGAAAAAAAAACCAACCTCAGTAAGTTGTGCCAAAAAAAAATCTTCAGATGAAAATGCGAATGGTAATGTTCCCATTTCAAGAGAAGAAAAGTGTCCAAGACTGATTTTTAATTTATTTTTTATATATATATACAGTCTCAGGAACTTCACATATAAAGATCTTTTTTGACAGTCCTGGGAACCAAAAGCTGGGGCCCTTAGCACACATGTAGAGCTGCAGGCCCTGATTCTGTACAAGGGAACTTCTCCTTTCACACTTAACAAGCATGAAGCAAAGAGCTCAGCCCTTTGAAGGTGACCACTGAGGCTTTAAGAACCAACACTGTCCTTTTGGAGTCCACAAGAGCTGAGCCTTGCAGACAAATTTCTCCACAGCAGCCAGGAGAAAGAGCAGGCACCTTCTGCAGTACTGCTCTCATTGGAATGTTGTTTTCAGAGACCTTCAGAGTAGGTTCAGCCACAGGCTGGGATGCACCTACAGACCTGAGAAGGCTCAAGTTGAACAGAAGAGCAGCTGCACTACTGAGCTGAGAACCATTTGCTGCAGCTCTGTGCTTCAGTAGCTGATGGGAAGCAGTGACCAAGGGAGAGCTCCAAACTCAACAGGTGAGTTTAACACCCCAACTGATGTGTCACCCAAGGCAGACAGCACATTGCCACCTGTCTCAGCTCAAACCACTACCAATGCTTGGGAGAAGCATGAAGGGGTTAGGAAGAACCTTGAAAGGGATTAACAACAATTCACAGCAGAGTTACCAACCAAGAAAATTACAGCTAGAGTCCCAGAATAGAAACTAGACATGAAAGGATGAAGCTGTTGGAGTAGCTTCTCATCCCTTCCAAAGACAACGCCAGAGAGAAAAAGAAACACCCAATTGCAAAGAAAAAGAACTAGCCTGATTCCAGTAAGTGGTGATGGTGGGCTCCACCACATTAGTGGACTCAAACATGAAGTGGGAGATAAGTGATGACTCATAAAAATCACATCCTCCCTGTGCAAGGTATTTTGAGATATTAAAGTCGACTGGATCAAAGACAGACTGACACTTGAGCAAGTGGTGTAACACAGCACCCTCCAAATGCTTGGCACTAGGTAAGGAAACAGCTCAAAGCCAGACACCAGGAATATGTAAGATGGTAGAAATGGCTACAGAAGCCCAAACCCACTGTTAGCCCTGGTACTGCCACAGGTCACAGCTCATTCATTTATTTTCTTGAGGAGGAACCATACTTGCAGAAGGCAGCAAGCATTTGTAGGAGGAACTTGCATACTGCAGTCAAGTTCAGAGAGTAAGATCTCCAACAGAAGTTTCCAGGTGATGAAACTTCCACTGAGAAGTCATCCAAGTTATTATAATGAGCCAGATGTCAGGTAAGACAGGCAAACCCCCAACACTTCACATTTACCATGTCAGATGACATACGGCTGGGAGAGAACAGACTTGGTCAGGGACTCGTGGAGACACAGTAACTGCCACTCAGCAGTGTGAGATCTTCCTGGGGGTGCTATTTTTGAGGCCCAGCCTTTTTGTGAGCAGTGGGACGTTGTGCACGGCACACTCCATTCCAAGAAGTTGGCAGAACAAAGAAAACAGCAAGAGAGCAAGAAAAAAAAATAATCTAAAAATGCACTGCAACTTTGCCAGTCTCCCCTTTGGTCTAATCCCCAACGAGCTTTCGATGGTGCACTTGTGTTATTTACAGGTAAAATGATGACACTTTTGTCCTTTGTTTTGTTGTTGCTCCTGGGCAGCCCATTTCCAGCTCTGCTCACCTTGTCTCTATCATGACAAGAAATCCATCTCTGAATGGAATCCATCCCCAATTACTAATTGTAACACTGAAGTCTTGTAGTAAAGCTTTCCAGTCGCAGAGGAAGATGAGACATTAAGAGTCAGAGGAAAACAAGAAGCACTTCATTCCTGAAGACAAGAGGGAAGGACAACAGCAGAACTTGGAGCACATCTCCTAGATTAAATGTCTGCACTCAGACCTGATTGATCACCAGAATCTGACCAACTCCAATCACTTGATCACCAATCAAGACCAACACTCTTCAGAACTTCATCTTCACAGACAGGGTCTCCAAATGGTGATCTCCAGGCATGGATGAAATGGGAAGAAATTAGCATCACTGAAGACCATTTCAGTACCAGAAAGTTCCTCAAACTAAGCATGAATGAAGACAGGATTATGGCTTTAAAGATGAAGCCCCTAATGAATGAACAGCTTGAGGACCATTGCACAAAGAAAAGCTGGGCAAGTTCCAGTGAGCACCACTCTGACGTTCTCACACTACAAAGTATTTCACCAACATCATCCCATGGATTATAATGGGAGAAGAGATGATGGCCGAGCTGCTCAGTGCAAAATTCCTTCTGCACACAACCAGAAAATACCAGGATCCTTTAAAGCAGAACCCAGCAGCTTCCTGAAGCTCTATCTGCAGTGTGCAATAATCAGTCGGGTCATCAGCAGAACCAAAACCACCCACCTAAACCAGCTTTTATCAAGGTATGACATTTTTCTGGGTTCCTTATCTCTCCGTATCTTTGGCACAGGCAGAACTGAGAGATGTCTTTTCCAACCTACTCCCACAGGCAGAGCTCACTTGCCATAAAATTCAAACTTTCTTTCACCCCTCTGAGATTTTTAGCTTTATATAAGGAAGTCAGCCTCACAACTTCTCCTCCAAACCAGCAGCTCTTTATAAAGAGTTCCTTTTTCTCCACTGTTTAACCAAGACCCTGAACACTCTCCTGAAGGACAGTTACCCTCCCCTCTTGATAACCACACTTAACACTGAGCTCCTCTTTGCTGGACAGAGCACTGAGCAAGACACTGGCAGCACCTTCTCAAAGCCAAAGAGTAGCTTGGAGATGAGAAAGAACAAATTCAGTGTTTTTAAAGATCTCTAAAGGCAGCAGCAAGGTAAGTCCATTAGGAGAAACTCAACAATCTGAGATAAAATGTCCCTGCTTCAGCAGAAAAGGTGGAAGGGAGCAGCCACAGCACAAACATACCTGTGGCTGGAGTCAGGCTGCCCTGGGGGGTCTCTCTGGAGTGGCTGCACCCAGAGAAGCCAGCTCACACCTACCCAGACATTTGGCTTTGCAGACCTGGGATGAGCTCACCTCATTCTTCTGCTGGCATTTGGATTTCAAAGAGAATGCCAAGGACTTCAATGGAGTCCACACAGTCTGATCTTGCTATGTAATTTTAACTGTTAGATCACTTCATTTGAGAACTGGAAAAGCAGCCATCGAGGAAAGGCAGTGGGGTTATGGGGTCAAGCACCAGAACATCCAGAACTGCAGACTGAGGAGTCTCTGCGTGTACTGAAAAAAACACCTCTCACTGGGAAATCTGATCAGTGTAGTCTGGTCAACATGAAGAACTTCCATCCTTCTCTTTAAATAACAGCTTTCTGAGCCTCAAGGCTTAGATTTCTAGTTGTAACTTTTCATGTATGGATCACACAGTCTGCAAAATACCACAGAGATGTAGGGGGACCTGGTCTCCAGTTCACATAACTTACACTGCACAGACAGAAGCATGCAGGGCATTTTCCACCACTGTTCCAAGTGAGTGATGGTGGCTGCTGTCATGAGTGTCATGCAAAAAAACCATGAAACCCAGGAGGGTGGAAGGTTGGTCTACACAATGAGCAAAGGGAAAGGTGCTCCAGGAAAGACTGACTATTAAAATTGCTGCTGGAATGATAACAAAGGTGAGCTCCTTCAGCTTTAACTACATTTGCTCACTTTATTTATTACCCTGAGTAATATGAAAGCAGCACTCCAAGAGTAGAAAGGTGTACTCCCAGCCTGTTGCTTTGTGGGTAACACATTTCACTGTTTGATCTAGAAAGTCTGTCCAGTTTCCTATTCACATGATGCTTTTGCAGAGCAACAGGGCAGGGATCACAGTCACCAGGACATCTGGAGCACAGAGCTGCCTGTGTCCCTTAGAGTGCCCTGTAACCCTGAAACTATTGTGTTTTGGAAAGGGACCCAAGGTGGAAGCACCCTCTGGAAGTGCCAGTCCTTCTTCCAGCTGCAATGTCCTCATCTACAGGGGATAACAAGGACCTGAGAGCCCAAGACCCTGGACTCCAGCAGCAGGAATTGCTGTGAAGCAACGTGGACAGCCCCCAGCCTCACTGCTCTTCCTTGTACCACTGCCCTGCTCTTGTGGCAGGGTGTGGGGTGTTCAGAAAATCCCACAATAGACCCAAACATCATCCCATACAAGTGAATCTGGGATCAGATCTCCCCTTTTCTCATTCTCTGTAACCCAGGCCACCTGATACTCCCAGCCTGGTCTAGTGGGAGGTGTCCCTGCCCACAGCAGCAGGGTTGGAACTAGATGATCTTTAAGGTTCCGTCCAACCCAAACTGTTCTACTCTAACTGCACAACCCCACTGTGCCCAGGAAGAGGCACCCAGCTGCTGGGCAGGGAACCACCACAGCCTGCTGGTTTGCTCTGGTTCTAACACTATGTGGTGGTGAGCACCCACTGAGTTTTGAGGACTGAGTTTTGTCAGGATGCCATTGAAAGAGTAGTTTAACATGGAGGGATGAAGAATTCCAGACCTGTTTTTGTCATTCTCCCCATCCCAGCTACATGGCCCACCCTGGCCTCCCCTCAGCCATTTAAGCAGGGACAAGGGGGCAGCAGGAGAGAAGCTTTCCCTTGGCCAGAATAGCAGCAGGACTCAGCACCACCACCACTGACCTCAGGTACCAGCTGGATGCCCAGTAACAGCCACACCAGCACTCCCAGACCCGGGATGGACCCCACCAGGGTGTTCTCCATCTTCTGTGTGAAGGGGTTTGACTTTGCCTGTCTTTTTTTTCTCTAGATTACCATTTTGGAACTTTATGACAGCCTTAGGGAATGGCCAAAAGCTGCACCAGGGGAGGTTTAGGCTGGACGTTAGAAAAAAAAATATTTCTCTGAGTTGTCCAGCATTGGAACAGGCTGCCCAGGGAGGGGGTTGAGTTGCCATCCCTTGAGGTGTTTAAGAGTCATGTGGATGAGGTCCTCAGGGATATGTCTGAGGGGTGATTAAATGTTGGACTGGATGATCTTGTAGGTCTTTTCCAACCTAGGTGATTCTGTGAACTTGAAGAGGTGGGAATGAAAGATTACTGAAGGGAAAGCCCATCCCAAGGTTAATGGAATTAAGTGTTTGTTGTAAACACAGGGAAAGTTCTCCCCAGCAAACCAAATCCAGAAAGGTTCTCCACAGAGCCTGCCATCTTCCCCACCCAGTGTTATCTTTACTATCATTTGGTCACTGAAGTCAAGGCTTAGCAAATCCTAGTGACAAAGGAATTAAGGGAGACCCAGTCCCAGCCCCACAGGATGCTGCCATGGGATTCAGCAGTGACCTTGGGACATCAGCTGTCTTCCCCAAAGCTCAGGGGTCTGGGAAGACCTCACAGTCCATACCTTCATACCAACATCTTTCATCAGCTCCAAGGGGGCCTTGCCCTGCAGTACCTTCAAGCCACCCAAGCAGCCCAGGGATGACATATTCAAGGAAGAGAGGAGTTATGGACTCAGTTGCTGAAGGCAGCCAGAAGGTGCAGCAGCTTTCCACAGGGAGTAGAAGACTATGAATATATTCAACACACACATCTATTTATCAATCAAATTGTATCTGTGTGTGGAAGATGACACTTGAGTCATTCATCATTTCTTCCCTCCAGCCAACCCAACTGGAGCCTGCTTTGATGTGCTCAGGGCAGGCAACAGTGCTGGCACTATGCTGGGTAGACACACACACACTCACCCCAAAGAGAAAAATTCACATGGCAGAGGGTCTCCAGGAGCCCGAGATCCTGCCTGGGTCTGATGTGCTGCACAGCAATCCACCCATTTCTAGGTCACTCTTTAAACTGGGAGGGAGGAGAGAGGGAAAAGGGGAGCAGGGACCACTGGCCTGGGGAGCACTCGGGGTACAGCCACCCACAAGTACACCTGCAAAAGACACAACCCTGCTGCTACCCTCAGATGTCACCCATGAAGCACACAGCCAGGAGGCTGAACACCACAGCATCATTCCACATTTCACAGCAGCAGCAATAACCACACTGAAAAAAATTCCTTCTGCCGGCACCGCTGCTGCCTCTTCCCTCAGCTCATCACCCTTAGCTGTGCTCACACCACACACACCCGGGCTGTCTCGGGCATGTGGAAATGGGAAGAGATTTGGGGGATCAAGAAATGGTGGTAGAGAAGGAAAAACCCGCCCGTTGAGGCAGGGTGAGACAAGAAGGGGAGGGCTCACTGGTGTAATTTTGGGGTTGGTCTAGGATGATGTCATAGCACTGAGCAAGTGCCGTGGCCAAACACTGGGTACTTTCTAACGCTCCCCGTCCATCTGACCTCTAATAGCATCGGGCTGAAATATTTAAGATCTCATTTGTTTCAGCTTTCAAAGGCCATTTTTCACACACACACCCCCCCCACCCCGAAGGCTGCTCCCGACCGCAGCCCGTGCGGATGCAAGGTGGGGGAGGCGGCACGAGAGAACTAACTCTTCCGGCACACACCCCTTTCCCTACTACAAAGGCATCCACAGCAATCACATTTGCAATAGTACAAATCTTGCTGGATTCACCCCATCCCCCTCCTCTTTGTAAGCCCACAGCCCTCCCCGAGCCCCCCTCGGCGATCGCAGCCCGGCGATCCTGCCGAGGGATCGAGCTGAGCACCCGCAGGCACCGTACGGCTGCTGGAAAGAAATGAATGAATGAAGGAGAAAAAAAACCCAAAACAATGGGGAAAAAAAAAAGCCCAAACCCCGACCACCGGGCACAGCAGCTCAGCCAGGAAGGAGAAATCTTATTGTTTTCAGCCCCGGCTGCATCTCCAGCAGCATTTTGGCAGATTTCACACCAGCACATACACACGCTCTGCACATGCAAATAAATGTATTAACAAAAGAGAGAGGTGGAAAAAGGGGA
>JAOEGS010012262.1:0-16847 GCA_025447755.1 Corythornis vintsioides | reverse complement strand
GGAGTTGTCCTCTGAGGTCAGCAACAGGCTGTGGCATTCTCTGCAGCCTGCCATCTGCACCCCCACATCCTTTCAAGTAGCATGTGTCTGAATTCCCACATCAACTTTGAATGAAGACAGCATCATGGTCTTTTGTCGAGTAGATACCATACTGACTGTGTGGGTGCCCACGGTTGTCCTATTCACAGCCTTTGACCGGGTTGCAACCATGGCTAGACCTTTGGAAGAAGCTGAGTTCACAGGGTAAGGGCACACACACCCGGACGACTCACCTGGCTCTGTGCTTGAGCTTGTCTGGCGAGGCGTCTCCTGAGGCGTTTAAAGTGCCTTAGTAGAGTGCGGCTCCGCCCCCGCCTGTCCCCACCTCCCTCGCAAGACGAAAAACCACGAGGCTGCCGGTCCCACAGGGGTCCCGGTTTCAGAGAGCTGACCTGGGCAGCAAAAATGCTGCCCATTGTCTGGTCTGATCTGCTGCTGGCAACAATCAGCTGCAAAGAATTTCTCAAGTGTTCTGAGTAAATGAGCCCAGATCACATAACCAGGCAGCTTAAATTGCCTTCATAGTTAAAAAGAAGTTTGCCAATAAAAGTAAAGGCACTTTTCCTCCAGTAAATCTGGTCCTGACGAATAGGACATAGGGACTTTTCTTCAGAGCAGAATTAAGAAAATGCCATTCGGAGTGTTTTTACTGCACTGACAGGCTCTGCCTTCTCATCAGTGCCGCCACAGATCTGTCATCCTCTGAGCAGAGGGATGTGCATGTGTCCCAAGGGTGTGAGCCCAAATGAGGAAGACAAAGCAGGAGCCCAGAAAGAAGAACAGCTGCTGACTTTGACCTGGTATCTGGCAAGCACCAACTCAGAGGTAGACAGCTTCTGCTTCTTAACTTGACAGCAGGTTTCTGGTCTGAGATGAGCCAGTGCAACTTTACATCCCTGCGCTTGATCTCAGAAACACAGAATGCTTTGCAGGGAGAAGGGACTTTTAAAGGTCATCTGTTCCAACCCCCCTGCAACCAAAGCAGGTTGCTCAGAGCCCCGGCCAACCTCACCTGCAATGTTTCCAGGGATGGGGCAGTTACCACTTCTTGGGGCAACCTGGGCCAAGGTCTCACCAACATCAGTATTAAAAATTCTCTTCCTTCTCTCTGGTCTGTATCTCCCCCTGTTAGTTTAAACCCATCACCCCTTGTCCTGTCCCAATAGGCCCTGCTCAAAAGTCTGTCCCCATATTTCTGACAGGCCCCTTAAAAGTCCTGAAATGCCACTAGAAGGTGTCCCTGGAGCCTTCTGTTATCCAGGCTGAACACCCCCAACCCTCTCAGCCTGACCTCCCAGCAAAGGGAGGGTTATTCCATCCCATTATTCCATCCCAGCTTTGCAGAGCAAACCTTGCAGCCCCCAGCTTCTCCCAACACCACATCTTTAGTTGTTTCTACCTGAGCCATCCTTGGCTGTCCCACCATGGGCACGGGCATCTGCATGCAGCCTGCAGCTCTGCACACCAGGGCTGACAGCAGACAGAGCTCTCTCGCCCTCCCAGGAGCACAAGAACTTTGCTTCTTAAGTGAGTAATCAACTCATTATATGCTCTGAGCACAGCCTGGCTGGGCCCTTGCTCAGGCTCAGCCATCACCTGCACCTTCTGCCTTCTGTCAGGGTGACCCCCAATCCCAGCTTGCTGAATGGCCGTGCTGAGGGAACCCTGATGAGGATGCTGATGCAGGAGCCACCACTCCAGCAGGCAGCTGGTGGTATTGATTGGGTTGACAGCCAGGAACGTGCTCTCGCCCTTTCACAGCAACCTCTCAGGACAGCCCCCAGCGGAGGCTGGACAGGCAGCTTGAGCCAAGGTGCAAGAGAGGAACAGGGTGAGCAGAGATGGTGCTCTGGTGGCCAGAACACTTTGCTTCAGCTTTCTCCCATGCAAAAGCCCATGTCCCATCAAGGGCAGCTGCTCTCTGTCGTACCCAGGATTGCAGACACTGTGCTGGATGCTGCCTGGGCTTTTATTTACTCCTGAGCTAAATTCAGCCTTGCCCAGCTCAGACAGAGCTCATGGGCAGGGATGGGGTGGGAGGCAGAAGGAGGACCAGACCCTTCCTCAGACCCAGTGGTCTGATGCATAAAACATTTCTAACACACATTCAGCTGACTTCAGAGAATCACATAATTGTTTTAAGACCCTGAAGATCACTGAGTCCAACTGTTCCCCTAGCATTGCCAGGGCACCACTAACCCATGTCCCTCAGCATCACATCTCCAAGGCTTGGAAACCCCTCCAGGGATCATGGGACTCCACCATTGCCTTGGGCAGACTGGGACAGCCCAGGACAACTCTCCCAGGGAAGAAAATGGTTTGGGTTCACCACTAGAATCAGTCATAAACAAAAGGGCACTCCACAAGCCCAAACTCCCATCACTCTTCCATAACATGGCAGAGCAGAGCCATCAGCAGAGCTTGGCCCTGGGGAAAAAGGGGCAGCCCAGACCTACACCCATGACTGATTTTAATCCTTTGTGCTGACCTTTGCTGGACTGCACAGAACAGTCACAGAGGTTTGCTTCAAGAATACATGCCCCTCATTCCCCATTTCACTGTAGTGGAAGCTTTAAAGTATCTATTCCAAAGAAACACAGCTGTTGTGAAGGGACTATTTTAAAGCTAATTTCATATCACTTCCAGCAGCATAACAACATAGCAACACCTTCCTGTCTGCTCCTAATAAAGCTGGGCATAAAACCAAACCTCAACACTTCATTCCCACATTTCCACTAGGGAAAATCCCACCCCAGTATGCAGGGAGCAATTCCCAGAAGAGACAGAAGCAACCTGACAGCAGCTGTGAAGGTGATGCTGGGGAGAGAAGCCTCTCATTCCTTGCAGGTAAATAACTATCATAGGACACCAGGTTGGAAGGGACCCCCAGAATAATTTGGTCCAACCCTTCTTGGCAAAAGCCTGGTCTAGACAAGATGGCCCCACACTCTCTCCAGCTGAATCTTAATGTTTTTCAGATGTTTGACACCACAGCACAAGTAACACCAAAACCATTTTTCTATCATTTACAGTATTACAGACACAGAAACCCTGGCCCAGCACAGAGCCTGCAGGCACAGCAGTGCAGGCAGCTCCTCTGCCCAGACCTTGGCTCTGGAAGGGCAACTGCTCCCCAGGCATGGGCATCAACACACCAGCAGCCACCACATCTGCAGGCACGAGCGTCAGGCTTTGGCTGCTTCCACAACAAACACACGGCTGCAGAACAAACCTGCCCTTGACACCTTCCAGCAAGTTACTACGTTTTTCTTGAGAAAATCTCATCTGCTACTCAGACAAGTGCAAAGGGAAGGGATGATAGTTACCCTTCTGCTGCTGCCAATGCTGAATAAAATACACTCCGACTACTCAAAAAAAAAAAAAAAGCACCAAAGCCAGCTTTTTTCGCTGAGCGGCATTAGCAGCTCACATCATTTAGAAATGTTTATTATCTCTCTTGTGTCTCAGGAGTCATGTTATTACAGGGTAAGGTCTCCATGAGAGCACAGCTCCCACAGCATGTTCTCCGCAGCCTCTGTGTTGCCTGAAACAGCTCCAAGACACCCTAAAATACCTCCACCTGCAGGATACTTCATTGACTGCCTCTGCACATCAGACGCAAGCTGCATCACTCACCTCATTGCCATCCTGGTAGCCACACTCTGCACAAACCCAGCTCAGACCCAGCCACCAGAACTCCAGAACCACAGGCAGGGCATGGACACAACCATCCTCTCCAGCTCACCCTTTTAACCAGAGGCTAACATCTCAACAAGCACAACTGGGAGCAATCCCTAAGAAAACGAGAGAAGAGCTTCCAGTTCCAGGGCTGAGAACATGTGCAGGCTGGCAGGAGAAAGAGCTGGGCCCCAGCAGAGCCGGGGAAGCACCAGAAGGTGCTGGGAAGGAGCAAGGCAGATACATCTTCATCCCACAGGAGCTGTGACCGGCTGGCAGTGCCGGCAGGAGTAGTGAGCACATGCCCTGGCACAAGGGGCAGATGGCACAGCACGAGAGCTGGAGAAGTTAATTAGTAAGACACAAACAAACAGCAAGTTGCAGCAAGGCTGTGAAGATCTGTTTATGCACCGGACCCAGGGCATCCCAGAGGTATGCAAGATGAGAGACCAAGGTGCTCCTCTCTAAGGTAGAACCTGTGCAAAAGGGTGCTTGGAGTCTTCAGGGAGGTCCTGGCTTGATGGGCACATCTGGAGTAAAGGAAGGCAGCTGTGCATCCCACCTCCACCTTGCACAGGCAGAGAGCTTGGTGATAACCCCAGGGTGCTCTCCCTGTGCAAAGGGACTGCCCAGCAGCACGTGCCCCTTCAATCTGGAGATACTCCCACAGAACTGAAACTGGAAGGAGCTGCTAGCTTTCACATAGCACAAACTGGCATCTCCATTTGTTCCTGCTGCAGACTTGTCATTGCTAATTGTTGACATCCCACATTTGCCCAAAGGCAAGAGAGGAACCCAAAGCTGGGGGGAGTGGAGCAACCCTCTCTGCACCTTGCTATAGGTGTCAGCTCAGGATCTGAAGATGTTCCGCAGGAGGGGTAACAACCACATACTGATGCTGCAAAGACAGCCCCTGGCTCTTAACACCATTGGAATGACTCACACCTTGTGAAGCATCTCTATCATTCCAAGAGTGTAATCAATTTTTTTCTTTACTACAAACACAAATCTGCACTTTTTGAGAAAGGAGAAGCTCATGACCAAGATTAAATGATCCCCAGCAAACAAAGCATGGAAAGACCAAAGGCACTACAGCGGTAGCACTGCAGAAATCCTCTCCTAAAGCTGCCAAGGGTGGAAAAATGAAATGCAAAACTGAAACAGAGCTACACTGGCCTGTTACCTTCCTAGAGCAACTCTGGTATTTATTAATGAATCCTGATTAGATGACCTTTAACAGGATAATGCAGAGAAGGTCATTTTAATGATTATTTTGTCTACAATTTAAATAATTATGCATTTTACTAACAGCTTCGACTATAATTAGGTTTGCCAACTGCATCACATTACCTGTGCTGGAGTTCAGCCCTGAAGACCTTGCTGGATTTCAGGGCTCCAACTTCGCCTGGAGTGGCCGCGTGGGCAGGAAGCAGGGCACCGGCGGGATTTATAATGGAGAAGAACAGAGTTTAAGGCTGCAACTCTCCAGAACAACCCACCAGTTCTCATTTTGGGGATGCTGGGAAGAAGACAGCCTGGTCACACACCAACAGGAAAGCCAAGGTGAAGACCTTTTTGAGGAAGGCAAAATAAACCCACCTGGATCTGTTCCTGTGTGGCCTGCCCTGGGTGATCCTGCTCCAGCAGGGGGATGGAATCTATCTCCAGAGGTCCCTTCCAACCCCTACCATGCTGTGATTCTGTGCTGTGGGAGCACAGCACAGGCAGAACAAGCAGCCCTTGTCCCCAGCACATGTTTGGACCATGTTAGAGAATTGCAAAAATCACCATTACCCTCAGCTGGCCAGTGCTGTGTGTCAGACACACTGGGCACAAAGCAAAGACCCACCACTGCACCTTCAGCCAGCAAGAAAATAAAAGCCCTGCCATGACTTCAGCCACTCACATGAAAGCCCTGGTGTCTTTGGTACCATTTACACCTACAACTGCCTCCTCCATTACAAGAAGTAATTTTTATTTTTTTTTAAACTTTGATTCCCTGTATAATGAATTCTCATCTAGATGGAAGATTCCTCCTCAGTAGGCTTTACAAGGTTAAGCACACACCCTCTCTCCTCAAGGGTGTTCAAACACAACCATATCAAACAGAAAACTGCTTCAAAAGCAGAACTAGACAACACTAACAGAAAGAGACTTCAGCATTTCACTGCTCCCATTTAGTTATGCTACAGAGAATGTAAAACATCAAACTCCCAGGTTATCTGCTCAATCCATGCACACACCACTACCCCACAGAGCACTTCAGCACATACTCAACTTCAAGTAGAAGAGTTTTAGTTTATTAACTGGTATCAATCAGGTGTTTAAAATCAAGCACCCCTATAGACAATAAGCACTTTACAAGATACAAACTGTTTTTCTCCTTCATTCTCAAGTAACTATGAAGGGCTACAAAACAAAGAGATGAAGGAGTGAAGTTAGAACTGTTTTTTCTTTTTCTTCTCTTTTTTTTTTATTTATTTTTTTTTTTTTTTAAATTTATTTTTTTTTTTAATTTCCCTAGGCTCCATGACTAGCTTACTAGCATAGAGAAACTCTGGGGATAAAACCAGAAGCCAGCTGGCATGAAAAGCTCCAGCCCAGCCTGGGGTCTGGCAGAAATTGCAGCATCTTCCCTTGGCAGCCCCAGTCAGAGCCCTGCACTACCCCTGCAGATGCCAAGCATGGCGATGTCATCTCACCTTCCCTCTCCAGCTCAGCAATACCTCACAGCCCACTATAACAATGAACGGGCTGCAAGGGCTAAACAAATGCAATAAATTAAACTCTTTCATTCTGCAATATTTCACTGGATATTAATATTTGTGAAAGACAGTTACCAGATTGCTGCACTGACTGAAAAAATGTACAGCTATAATCATTACGCCCTGGATAGTACCAGCATTTAACTTAATTAGAGCTTGTTCTGGATTCATGCCGTGGTTATTAGAAACAACAGAGCAGAGGAAAACTGGAGCTTTGCATCAGTTCAAAATGAAACCCCTGCCTTTGGCTCATCCCTGAAGGAGCCAGGGAATTACTGTTCGCTGAAGGAGTTTTCCATCTCCTAATTCAAAGCTCCTTAAGAATTATATTGCTGTAAGAAGCTGGATTGCTGGTGTGAAGGAGTGAAGCTTACCATGCACAACACCCCTGGCAGCTGCACAGGGTGACCAACCCAAGGGTGTCCCAGAAGACTTTGATAAACAGAAAAACAAACAAACAAAACAAAACAACAATATAAAACCACACCACCACAAAAGGACCATTTTTACTCTCTGTGTTAAGCCCCAGCATTTGCACTACCCTCTTCATTTTCAGAAATGATGCATTAAAAAAAACTTTAACACCAAGCAGGCAGCTTTTGCCTGTTTGCTCACTGAGGCCCAGTGGGAACCCCTGGCCAGCAGCAACAGCATGGAATAGAAAATTCTACCAAGGCCTCTATGCAGCCCCTCTTGCATCAGATGGCACCTCTTAAAATGTGACAACTTACGTTTATTTTAGACCTTTCCTTGCTCAGCAGAGGCTGTGCAGTGTGACTGGGAGGAGACATGTGCAGAAGAGACCTACCGCTCAGGAGCCAAAGAGCTACATTTGGGGCATGGGACCAGGCTGTCCAAGGGCACCTTGCTTGCCCCACCTTAGACTGGGCTGATGGGGTGAACAAGAAAAGCATCTCATCCTCATTTCAGTCATCCAGGCAAAACATCTCCCTGGCACCTGCCTACCGTGAGCTGCTCCCCAGCTGATGAGCAAGGATGAGAGCGCAGTGCCTGTGTGGGCAGGCTGCCCAGTGACCAAGCAAAGCTCTAAAGGTGGCATCTGCATCACAGCTGTCATGCTCCCCTACTCCCAAGCCTCATTTTCCTTGAAGCAAGGTTAAGTGTTTTCAGTGTTTCCATCTCCCTCTGCCCTGATTGCCTTCAACTGGCATGTTTTCTGCTGATTTTGCACCACGTCAGGGAAGGGTTCTAGCTCTACTGCCTGACAGGTTCCCACAGTGACCCAGGGCACTCACCCATCCATTTCCAGTGCTTCCACAAAAGCAAGGGGCCACTAGCAGCTGAGGAGCCCATGGCCAACTCACCCATCACTGTCATTCCCCCTGGCTGACCACAGACACCCAGCCCCACCAGCAGTGAGAGCCTGGGGCTCTGTTTGGACACTAGCACTGTCTCCAGTAACACCACACATAAATCAGCATTATAAGTAAGATGTCATCTCAGTGTGAACAGGTATCTAAATACCTCTCTCAGTCATTGTCTATATATAATTTGGATATCAGAGCATCCCCACATGGTGGGGCTGGAAGGGCCCCTCGGGTATCATCTGGTACCACACCCCTGTTCCAGCAGGGTCACCCAGAGCATGGGGTCCAGCATCACAGAGTCCAAGTGGGTTTGGAATCTCTCCAGAGGAGACACCACAACCTCTCTGGGCAGCCTGCTGCAGGCTCTGACACCCTTTGACACCTAGGCTGAAGGAGCTGTGGTTGTTCAGCCTGGAGAAGAAAAGGCTCCGGGGAGACCTTATAGCCACCTTCCAGTACCTGAAGGGGGCCTACAGGAAGGCTGGAGAGGGGCTGTTTACAAAGGCCTCTAGTGAAAGGATGAGGGGTAATGGGTTTAAATTAGAGTACATTTAGACTAGATATCAAAAAGTTGTTTACCTTGAGGGTGGTAGAACAGAGGAATAGGCTTTCCAGGGAGGTGGTTGATATCCCTGGAGATATTCAAGGTGAGGTTGGACAAGGCTCTGAGCAGCCTGGTATAGCTGAGGGTGTCCCTACTCACTGCAGGGGGCTGGACTAGATGACCTTTGGAGGTCCCTTCCAGCCCTAAACATTCTATGATTCTATGACACCCTCACACCAAATAACTTTCTTCTCCTTCTCAGATGAAGCCTCCTGGATTCCAGTTTGTGCCCAATGCACCTTATCCTGTTGCTGGGCACCACTGACAAGAATCTGGCCCCATCCTCTTGACCCCCAGAGGCCCTTTAGCTCTTGATCAGCATTGATCAGATCCCCTCTCACGCTGCTCTTCTCCAGCTGAACAGCTCCTGGGCTCTCAGCATTTCCTGGGAACAGAGATGCTCCATTCTCCTTTATAGCTGCTGCTGGACTTTCTCCAGTAGTTCCCTGTCTCTCTAACATATATTACATGTCTCATAGCCTGGATCAGGTCTGCAGTGTGCTGAAATTGCAAGTGGGTCTTACTGCCATTTTAGATGACGTTATTTAGAGAATACAGGAGAGAAAGAGTGAGCTTCAGAGCTAAATCCACATGGCCAGAAGGAATCTCACAGTGTGACATTATTTAGCAGCAAAGGTCACTGCAGAACCTCTGGCACTGCTGGCTGCATGATGCAGGGAGCCTGACACGTGTCTTGCTGCTCAGCAGGCACAGGGCAGGCAGCATGTCTGGCAGGGGCTCGGCCATGTTACCCATACCCTGTGCATGATTACTGTGCAGAGGGAACTGCACTCTAAGGGAAGGGCAGAAAGCAGATCATCACAGCACAGGAGAGAGAGGGACCTGTCAGAGTGAGGACAGAGGACCCACAGCAGCACTGGGAAGGCTGGAACCCCTTTACTGAGAGGCCAAGCTGGGAGAGTTGGGGGTGTTCAGCCTGGAGAAGTGAAGGCTCCAAGAAGAACTAGGAGCCAGGTAGACATTGTGCTTAAGGATGTGGTTTAGTAGGTTTTGATAGAGGTAGGAATAAGGTTGGATTTAATGATCTTGAAGGTCTCTCCCAGACAAAATGATTCTATGGATTCCATGAACTTCTGGTGGTCTTTCAGGACTTCAAGGGGCCTGTCAGAAGATTAAGACAGACTTTTGAGCAGGGCTTGTTGGGACAGAACAAGGAGCATTGAGTTTAAACTAAAAGAGGGAGATTTAGAGTGGAGAGAAGGAAGAAATTGTTGATACTGAGGGTAGTGAGAGCCTGGCCCAGGTTGCCCAGAGAGATGGTCGCTGCCCCATCCCTGGAACCATTCCAGGTGAGGTTGACTGGAGCTCTGAGCATCCTGCTCTAGTTGCAGATGACCCTGTTCCTTGCAGGAGGTTTGGATGAGATGAGCTTGAGAAAGAAGACATGGAACTGCCCTGTGATTCTTTGGGTCCAAAGCCCAGTCAGGTTTCTCAGACCAAACCCTTCACAACTAAAGAGGAGGAAAAACCAGACATAAAGGGAAGCCAGAAAGCCTGTCCTCCAGTTTGGCTGGAACAGAAACACAGTTTTGTTGATGCATCCCAAACAACTGTGAACCATGCTCAGCCCTTTCCCTCCACACCACCCCCAGCCTCTTCTTGCAGCACCTTCCTAAGGGCCACAGGCCCCTAGGAAGTTGGCCCCTGCTCAACTTTGTGCTTGAAAAGGGCTGACAGATCTCCCCATGAGCCTCAACCCTCCCCAGAAGCTCCCATCTACCACCACTGTGGTATGCAGACCCATTTGGGCAGGGCAGCTGATGATGCGTTTTCAGCCTCCACCTTCAGCTGCCTGCTCCCACTGGGTCTATTTTTAAGGGTGAGATTTGTGGTGCACTGTCATTTCCCCAACTCACTCTCCTCCCAGCAGTTCCCCAAATTAGCCAGTTTCCACGGTAAAACACAAAAACTGCTAGACAGACCCGAGAGGCGCTGGCAGCACCGTGCCGAGCAGTCCCTGCCAGCTCTGCTGCTCCAGCTCTCCCACTCACCCCCAAAACCTTGGGAATTCACCGGGAAACTAAGTCCACATGCAAATAATTCATTTCCTTGTCCTTGATGACACTGCCCGATCAGTGCTGCGGTTTCCAAAAGAGCTGGAGCAAAAGCAGCAACACTGACCATGCATGAAAAGCACCTGCGGATTTGGTTTGGTTTTGTTTTTTCTCTTTTCTTTGAAAAGACCAAACATTCACATTGGTTTAATTAAACCCGCAAGAAGATCCAGAACAGATTGGAAAACCTGTGCATGCTTTTATGAGAAGGCCCTAGGACTTGGAGCAGGGACACCAAGAGCCGAACCCCAGGTCATGCCAAAGGTCTGCGGAATGCTGCAAGACAGATATGGAAACCACAACACAGGGCAGCAATGTCTTCAGAAAAAGTAATGAGCAGGAGGGACAAGGACAGACACATTCCCTGGGGCTGGCTCTAACCTCTCATCACAGCAGGTATCTGTTAAATGACAACAAATTCTTTCAGGTATTTCCCTTGTGACAAAAGGAATTGATCCAGACCTTGAACAAGACGTTGCCGAAGAGTCCGTTGTCTTTGGCTCAGGGCACGCCGGCCAAAGTCTTAAAGCAGCTTTTTATCACCTAGTGCTTCACACACATTCACTAATCCCAAACCTAAAACCTCACTTCAGGTGAGAGAACCCAGAAATGCCATTTTACCAGTGGGGAAACTGAGGCTGTGACTCAAGGGCAGAAGGTGAGACAGGTCAAGGCTGCAGACTCAGCCCCAGTAAGAAACATATCTGTGGTCCTGCACATCCTCCCTGCTCTGCTCAGATGGATTATGTGAAAGTGTTCTCAGCGTCACAGAAAGACGACAGTCCACACAGCTATGAATAACAACGCACTGGAGATGCCTGTGAAACAACTGCACGGAAGTGCCACCAGCCAAGAACATCTCCCACCAGCTGATGCAACAAGGCACTGTGACTCCACTTGGGACCAGGTACTTACATCTGAGGCAGGGCCTTTATCAGCACCAGGGCAGGAGAAGGTAACAAATTCATGGCACCGCTTGTGCACGACGAAGCAGCAAACTGTAAAGAGAAGCCAGAGACAGCGAGGGTCAGGGATTGGTACCACATGAAGCCAGAACTTAGAAAAACTTAAAAAGCTATTATGTCTGATTTGTGAGAAGAGACACCCAGGACTCTAAGCATGTTTAAGTAAACCTGTGGCAGATTTTTAAATCTTACTGGATATTGTCAACCAGCTCAGGCATTTTGGTAAAACTAAGCAGAAGGAAAACACTGAGCAAATGTCAAAGGAGGGCTGTGAGCCCTTATGTTCACTTTGAGCTCTTTGTCACTTGCAGCACATGCTCTAAGGTCACCGCTGCTTATAAAAAGAGGGAGAATCTGGCATTCGCGGGTAGCTGAGCTGAAAAGCGCGTGTCCAAAAATGGAAAATTGTACCAATGGGAACAGGTGGGCAATTTTCCTCCCACAGCTCTGCTTTTCTTCAACACCTCCACAGCCTTCATTTGCCAGACCAGAAGACACATACCTCTTCCTTTCATCATACAGGCACGGTGATGGCAAAACCACCCTTCGGGGTACAGCGCAGGAAAACGAATCCAATCATGCCAGTGCCCAGACTTAAAAGTATTAGGATCCCGAGCTAAATCCCCATCCCCTAAATCACGAAACTCTTATAGCACATGCTAATCTGAACCTGCAAGCAGCAGGTTTGCAGTCCATGCAATCAAAATGCTTTACTTAAAGGCCAATCTTTTCTCTAAATGCCAAAGAAGCACCTTATGTTCAGCAACAGACCTTAGAAAGGCCACTCGACACTGCAGGTAACTTCAACTAATGGCCCAGGTACTTTTCAGCCCACCTGACCCTGCAGCTGGAGGTGGCACTACTGCTGGGGTGCCCCATGTCTCCTCCTCCTGGGTGCCAGCCCATGAGTCCAACTGCACTCCGCACCATGCTCTGTCCCCAGGGATGGGATCTCAGCTCTGAGGCAACACCATGCACAAAGGGAGCTCATGTGGGAACATGGGAACCCAACAACTGCTGATTTCGTGAATGAAGCAGAGTTGTGCAAAGGCTGTGCTTTGCCCATGGGAAACCCGGGCACCAAACTCAACTCTGTCTCGGGGTCTCTGATTTGCCACATCCTTTCCCAAGAGCTGTGGTGATACTGCAGGGAAGAGCAAGTGGATGATGAGATGAACAGTGTATTGGGGTTCAAGAGAAACCCAGCACGGGAAACAAACAGAGCAGTGCAAAAATGAAGCAGATTTCAACCACACTACTAAGGAACAAGGAAAAGGCAAGCAACATTTTCCATTAAACTCAAAATCCCTTTATTATGCCCTACTACATCCAGCTTTAAATTTGTCTTCCTTTTCACATTTTTCATTATGAAAAAAAATGACAAAAAAAAAAAACCCAAAACAAAACAGAAGGCTTGAGAGGCACAACAGCTGCCAAGAACTCTCGCCTAACAGGTCCTCTCACTTGCTTTTCTGAGTTTAACAAATAAACATTTTTCTTGAAAACATTGTTCACTGTTTCTGTCATTTGTATATAGAGACAAAAGCATCTGGGAAGCAGGAAGGAAGAAATTAGAACTCTATTAGCAAAGATTTGTCCTGAAGTGTGTGTATAAACTCAATAAAGCTCTGTGAGATGCCAGAGCACAGGCGCTGTTGGGAGGCTTCATGCTGCTGACATCATCTAGGCTGTGGTGAGGGACCCCCAGGGGAGCCAGAATGATCTTGGTTTGACAGAAGAAACAAGATTGCTACCAGGCTGAACTTCCCAAAGCCATTCCTCAGTGCCACATACAAACTGACCATTGGTTGCAAACCTGTCTCTGCAGAGTAGGTAAAAGAAAGAAAAGCAGGTCCTCTGGCGCTTCCTCAGCTCCAAAGGAGCTTTTGCACCTTGAGACAGGGATATTTGTTCCTGCTTGAGAAAAATAGCCTTCCCACCTTTGGGGTGAGAAGCTGGAGAAGGAAAAAAGCAGGGTTTGTCTGCAGTAGTCTTCCCACCAGTAACAGCCCACCCACAAGCAACCTTGGGTCACAGGAGACATCTTGGTTCTGTCTTGCTCAGTGTGAACCAGGTGCCAGCAGCTGCTGCCCTTCTACCCCTCACATAGTACCCAGAATCTCCTAACTCTGCCTACACCAGAGCCTTCCATCGACTGGATGTGCTCGCTCCATAGGACTTCGGAGAACAAAGCCATCGCCAAACAGTCCTGAAAGGCATGACAGCCAGGCAAGAGAGGAGCATCTTCCTTTTCCCACACTGCACCCTGCCCAGCATTGCAACAGATGCCCCTGCCTCACTCTTCCCACCTCTGAACTGCTCCTTCCATCTCTAAACAGACCCAAGTAATACCACGTGCAGCCTGTTCATCCCAGAATCAGGGATGAGTGGAATGGACCCTTTAAGCTCATCTGGTCCAAGCCCCCTGCAGGAAGCAGGGACATCTGCAACTAGAGCAGGTTACTCAGAGCCCCAGCCAACCTCAGCTGCAATGGTTCCAGGGATGGGGCAGTGACAACCTCTCCAGGCAACCTGGGACAGGGTCTCACCATCCTCAGCATCAACAATTCCTTCTCTCCAGTCTAACTCTCCCTCAGCAGAACACATTCATCTTACATTTCCACTTGCATAAGCAAAAGAGGTGAAACATGCATTTCTAGTGGCAAGAGAGACTAGAAAGCCAACACCTCAGAAGCTCAGAACCATCCCAGATTTTTATTGCAACCTCTTCCTTGTACTTTTTCAATGTTTCACTGAAGACTTTAATTATTAAATATGACATTAAATATACACACAAAAGTAACACCTCCTGCCCTTTCAGCAAGGACCTAAGAATACAGTACAAACACAGTATTTTCTCTCCATTTAGCAAAATAACTGCCGTGTGTTTAAAACATATTACAGTTCAGTTAATGACATTAGAGTCACTACAAGTCATCTTTGTGGCAACTGAAAATTTAGCTAGATCAGCAGGTTCTCCAGCATCCAATGTTAATCCAGACTGTGAAGACAACCTGCTGGAAGTTGGTGAAGCATAACCCTTCTCCACACCCCCAAAGCAAACCAGAGGCTCCCTACTGGCCATTGCAGTACGAGCTTCACATCCAGCACTTTGAAGGAAGCTCTGCAAACCTTGAAAGGTCCCCCAAACACTTCATGCACATCTAGGTAAACACTCAAACCATACAAAAAAAAACCCCTCAGCCAACAGATTTAATAGGGTACAGGAGCTTACACCAGTAATCCTGCCTTAACTCCTAACTACAAGTCCTACTCCAATGATGCAAAGATCTGATAGCTTTCCTCCCATGACTAATCCGCTGGTAAAGTTCGCTACTTTCCACCCTACTGAGCAGGAGCTGGACACTGAAACTCCACCAGCACAGTGCTCAGGACAGGCAAAGGCAACTGGGTCTGCTGGAACCAACACGGCCATGCTGCTGCGGGGCTCATCACACTTTGGCATTTTAAACCTATATCTTTGTCAATTTAGAAACTACAGTGCAAGCATCAGTCTTCCCAGGTTGCTAATTAGACAGATCATTTGTAAATCTTATTATATGGATAATAAAGTTATCAAATCCTACTGGTGAGCTTTGAATGCCCTGAGTCATTTCTACACCACAGAAGTGAAACATTAAGCTTCATCATTTGTTCTTGCATAATGCCAGAATGGTTCCTAGCCCTAAATTCTCCTTTAGAGCCATCTCCGGTACAGGCAGCTAGGGAGACATCTCTGTCTTGGGGGAAATGAAGGAATTAAAATCCTGCGAAGGCCAAGAATCAGAGCCCTGTAGTTCAGCAATTCTCCGCAGCCTCACGGGATTTTCATGAACGCACATTTTTAACAGGAGCCCAGCATAGTTTCTCAGATCTGGGGAGATTTGCACCAAAGCATCAGGGCAAGATTACACACCTCCATCCCCTGACCCTAATGCACTTGTGAGAAGATCGATCTCCAAAAAGGTTGCTTTTCTAAGTTAAGAAACCAAAACAGTAGCAGAGCATCAGCATATTTTCGGTCCCTAAGATTTAGTCTTATTTGAAGAATGAAAAGAAAGAAAACACTAATAGTATTTCTTAAATAAATGCTTAGAGGTCTCTTGGACTAAACTTTATCAAAATGTGTTCTGAGAGCATGAACATTGTACAGCACACATCCAGCTGCACCTCCAGCACAGGCAGGGAGCTCCTAGTGAAGCGAGGACTGCTAGAGGAGCTCAGAAGCAGGCAGAGTATCATCCCTCAGCTCCAGGCTGCTGACAGCCAGCAGCCAGCCAAACCAAGCTGCTGAATGCAAGGACACAGGCCAGCAAATTAAAGATTTATTCAACAGCAAGCAATCAGGAGCAGTTACACGCTTGCATGTTTTGGAACAACACTGCAAATTATGGCAGGAGACAGAAGCCCCTGGTAAGTCCTCAGCAACGCCAGGAAGGACAAACCTAGCATTTGACAGCACTGCATGGAAATGTTGCTGCAAAAACGTGGGTAGAAATCCCCTAATTGCTGAGGGCTTTTGTCATCCCAGAACCACAGCCAGCAACTAAGCTGAATGCCGATCTTGGAAATCACTCCCCTCCAGCCCTGCCTGCCCTGCATTGCTTCATGCGTGCTGCTGCTGTAGAATAAGGTTTCACCCCTGTGGCTGGACAACAGCAGTTGTCCTGTGAAATCAACAGGGCAAAACAAGTAACAGAAACCTTAGCAAAAGTAAAAAATAAGAGAGGACAGACCTCAACATTAGGCAAAGCCCAACTGGAGAAGAACAGGTGCCTCCAGCACCTTGAAGCAGCTCTGGGAACAGCCAGGGAGGTTCTAAGGTACACCTCCTCAGCATACAGGAGAGCCAATAGGGGACAGCCAACTGCCAATGCTGTGTGCTTAGAGAGCTGTACAGGGCTCTGGCGCATCAAATTATCAGCGTGGAAACAACTTCACTCACAGGGTCCCGTTACAAGCATCCCACTTTGTAAGGCACCAAGCAGAGCTGCTAAACAGGAATTTCCTTGCAGCCACTGCAGCTTCACAGTATCACAGCGTGGTGAGGGCTGGAAGGGATCTCTGGAAATCATCTAGTGCCACCCACCTGCTCCACCAGAGTCACCCAGAGCAGGGGACCCAGGATCACAGTGCCCAGGTGGATTTGGAATCTCTCCAGAGAAGGAGACTCCACAACCTCCCTGGGCAACCTGGGACAAAAGGAGTTTTCCTCATGTTGTCACTATTGTGTAGCCAGTCCTGCAGAACAGAGTCCCCACATCCCTCCAATGCTCCCAGTAAAAGCAGCAAAATCTTCTCTGTCATCAGCCTTACGAGGAGAGGCTGAGAGAGCTGGGGCTCTTTAGCCTGGAGAAGAGGAGGCTGAGGGGGGACCTCATTAATGTTTATAA
>JAOEGS010012261.1:0-11267 GCA_025447755.1 Corythornis vintsioides | reverse complement strand
ATGCAGAGTAGAGGGGGAGGAGAACCTCTCTTGACCTGCTGGCCACACTTCTCCTAATGCATCCCAGGATGCCATTGTTTTACTCTGAAAGTCCAGGGAAGGATGCTCCAGTGACCTTGAAACTCCCTAGGAATTTTCCAGACTGGCCTGGATCTGTTCCTGGGTGGTCTGGATGATCTCCAGGACTTGATCTCCAGAGGTCCCTTCCAACCCCCACCATTCTCTGATTCTATGACAAAGCTAGAAACAAAGAGAAGGAGCCCAGTCTGTGACTGGGGATGGCTGTGGCTACCCAGGTCCTGTCTGCTCCTCTCGCTTCATCCAGCAGTGTCCAAAGCTGGTCACAAAGTCCAGATGAACAGTTTCCTCTCCCCAGTTAGTATAAACCATTCCACCTTTTTTCAGCTGGAATTATTTTATGTCTGTTTTACACAGATAAGGAAAAAAAAAAAGGCAAAGGAAGATGGATTCTGACAACAAAAAAACCCCACAACTCTGACCACAAATATTCTGACCACAGCCTTCTCAAAATGCAAAGGCAACAAGGAAAAGAGAAGGATCCAAGTGTTGCAAAACCTCAGAAGAAGGTTTTTCTTTCAGGAATCTGAGTTTATCCCTAAAGATTCACTCTCTCCTCATGTTCACTTACCCTGGACAGCCACAACAAGAGCAGAGGTGAGAATTAACCCAAGGAGAGCTGCAAGATCCCTCTGCCTCCCTGGCTCAGGAGTTGGCATCTTTCTTTATTCGAGCCTTGTTGCCTGGAGAGCTCACAGAAGTTACCACCTTTTTTTTCCAGGCCAAATACCTGTAAAAACAGCACAGGAGTATTTACACTCAGGATAACCACAGCTTGTCCAGACAGGTCTCAGCTCTCTATCCCCAGGCAGCTCCTACAGCAGTGGCTGGGGACCAGAAGCTGCCATGGCAACCCTGCAGGACAGCAGAGCAGCTCCTCTGACAGCTCCTCTCCAGCCAAAAGGACCAAGACCCAGCACAGAGGAGCTGGGCTGCTGGGGCAGGGCTGGATTTGGGTGAGGAAGGCTGGCTCCAGCAGACCAGAGCTAGGGATGTGAAAAATACAACATAAACAGGACAACAGACCATAGATTTTAAGTGATTCCTGTAGGATTTGCTCCATAAATCTCCTTTATTTGCATGTTTAAGAATGCAGCTTTCAATGAACATTTAATTGACAGCACAGCTCCTCACAGCCAAATTAAGAGCTGCAGGGCCTTGAGTTTATTGATGCTTTCAGGAAAACGTCCCCTGAAACTTATCTTTTGGGAGAAACACTTTGCTTTTGTAATAAATCTCTTGGAAACAAATTCATAGTCAAATGAAATTCTGCTGGAGCCTGTACAGTTCCCTAACAATAAATTATCTGCAGAGAGAGAAAGAAGCATCTAATCAAAAAGATACATTGGTTTTGTGAGAAAAACAACCAAACAACATTGAGTAAAGCTATAAAGCACACAAGTAATTCAAGGAGACTGAATTGCTTTATAAAATGGAATTTAAGTACAATTTGGACTAACCTGGAACACATAGAGATCAGCAAGAGTCCTCTCTGACTGTCATCCAGGATTATTCATGAGCCTGAACCCTCCCAACATTCTGTATCTCCAAGTGCCCACCTTCCTCCTGGGAATAAACCCTTCTTTAGGCTTTGTGCCCTAACCCTAATGCCCCTGTGCCCCATTTCATTCCTCTGGCTTTCCTTTGATCCTTGTTACAGCTCTTGGCTTAATTTGATTTAATTTACTAATCTTTGTGCCGGGTGGAGTTGCAGGAGAGCTCCCAGGAGCAACATCACCTAAAGCTGGTCTTGCTCAAAACTGTCCTACCTGGAGGTCTGGCAGCAGCAGATGGAGAGACCTGGAGTGTTCAGCTCCTGCAGGACAAAGTGATTACTGTCCTCTCTCCAGTCCCCAGTCCCCACAGGAGGAGTCACCACAGGCTTTTACACGCTCAGCTATGGCTCAGTGAAGACAAGATTGAATTCTGCAGAAACCAGAGTTGAGCCAGTTGACCCATAAATCATTAACTCCCTCCTCGAGCACAAAGGAAGTCGCTTATCCAACTCACAAAGCAAAACACTAGAGAAGCAAATGCAACCCAAGCAGATGTTGAAATTGTTTGTTTTCTGCCTAGAGCTGCCAAGTCTGTTGTTGAAATGATCCTCCCAGAGCAGGAGGCTGCCCATTCGACCCTGCAGCAACAGCACCCGGCCAGTGCCAGTCCCCAGGAGATGCCCAGGGACCTCAGGCACACTATGGGGGAGTCCTCCCCAAGAGGAGGGCTTCACCCTGAGGGATGTCAGCCATCAGCTTCTGCCTTTTGACTTCAAAAGTCTATGACCACCTTAAAAATATGGTTTATTCAACCAGTTCCAGCTAATCCCATTAAAGCAACACCAGCTGGAACTCAGCAGTACACGAGAGCATCACTCAGAGCTGGTCCACAATGGGAACCCAGCTGCCCTTCATCCCACTGAAAGCTGTTCCCAGCGCCAGCTATTTTCCAGTAATAAGAGATTTGGCAGAAGCTGGGACCATTTCCTCCTCATGCACTTTGGATGCACAGCTTCACCCAGGCTCAAACTATCACCAAGAACCTCCAGTTGTGCTTCTCACAGCTATGGGGTTGTTCTGCTCTATCTTAAGAGGTTTTGCTCTAAACATTGACCACATCCCTACCCAAGGGGGATGCCATCTTCCCAAAGGTCACCCCAATCCCTGCCAAAGCACAGTAAACCAGATTTAACTCTGTCTCAGTCAAACACTCCCCCCACGAGCAGGGACCTGCTCACAACAGGTCCCACATCACCCCTGAGCAGGCACCAACCTCCACTAGCTATTTACAAGAATCCAGCTAATCTCAAACACAAACAGAGGCTTTCAGAATTTATTGTGTTCCAGGTGACTCAGAACAAGGCAATTTATGTGCCAAAAAAACCCCAGCAGCACCTAGGAGGTTATTTAACACCTGCACAGCTCAGCCATGAGCACCAGCCATGGCAAAAAAACACCTCCTGCTCCTCCAGCTGCTGAACACCCCTAAGACCATCTCAACTTGCAGCTTGTAGTGGGATAAAAAATGTTTTTCTTGACCACATCCAAGGTTGCTGCTCTTCAGGCTTTGGCTGGTGACTCTCTTTGGGACTAAATAATAATAATTCACACCAGTTGCTACTCTTGAGCTTTTTTCTATAAAGACGTGCTTTAAAAAAAATCCCAACCAACCAAACCCAAACATTTTCCTACCCCAACAGCCCCACAGAAAACCAGAACACATCTGATTTTCAATAGTAAAACACCCTTGAAATTGTAGGGGGTGCAGAATTCACCATTCCCAGCCCAGTTCCCAAAAGCCAGGCACTCCTGCCCTCCTCCACACTCTTCCTCCAAGCACACAACACAGCCTCCCTGCATTCACAACTATCTCACACAGCCAGCAAACAACAGAGAGTTGCAGCAACCAGCAAGGGAAAGCAAGACAAGCAACTACAATCTGTTGCTTAAAATCTCTTTATTGTAAATAAATGCTCAGGGGATATTTATGCCTGAGTACACAGAGCACAACCCGTACAGCACGACTTTACAAACGTTGCATTTCTGTTTGAAATCTAAAAATCAAAACCAAATTAGAAAGCAGTAAGGCAGCAACTCTGCAAGCAGATGTATAACATCCATCTCCCTCAACACCAGATTGCAAATGGCCTTCAGAGCCAGAGGAGCAGCAGGAGAGGTGGAGGTGGCACCCAGAGGAGCACGGGGTGAGGGGTTTGGGCCACAGGGCAGTTCCTGGAAGCACTGGGGTGATGTTTCTCCTCCTCCCAAGGCTTCCCAGTCCCTCAGCACAGAGCTGCTGGGAAGGGGCCACTGCACCAAGCTGGCAGCTCTAACGTCACAGCCAGAGTACACAAACTCAAGCTAGCCAGGGCTGGTTTGAAGCCTTCTCCTTTGCTTTCCAATTTTGCCCAGTTGAACAGGTTTTGCCCGAGAGATCATTTTGCTCTAAACCAACCCCAGAATGCTGACAGGGCAGCCAGCAGCTGGACCACAGCTCAGGGGCAGTGACGTAGCCCCTTGGGTGGCCCTGCCACTGCTCACTGGAGGTGCCAACCACCACCACCCACCACCTCTGCTGACAAAGGGAGAGAAAGGCAGAGAACTGGAGAAAGAGCCCTGCTCATGGGGCATCAAGCCCATGGTCACACCTCCAGGCTCCCCTCCTCTGTCTACCCAGCCCAGGGCACCAGCACCAGCCACCACCAAGCCTCAGCCCGGGTGCCTTGTGCAATGGTTGTTTATTCTGGGCTATTCTGGTGCCAAGGAAATCAGGTGATTTCAAGGAACTAAGTGGCACTGAAGCCAAGCAGGCTGGGGAGATGCGTGGGGCTCACTGGGCTTGGCAGGACCCTGGGGCCTGTCCTGTCAGGTATGATCTCCTTGTGGGACAGTGATGATGGGTCACAAATCTACTGCTGCTCTGCTCTGCTCTAGGTACCTGGGGTTTTTTTTTTCACCTCCTGAAAGGTGAAACATCAAGGAAAGAAGAGGAAAAGGCGATGGTTTGGCTTTAATCAGGGCTGAGAAACTGCACCCCGTGACCCAGCAGAACATGGCCCACGCAAGGACCCCCTCAACAGGGAGAAAGGACCCCCAAGTCCATGACCCAAAACTGCAAACCCGCTTTTTAGCAGCAATTACAACTGCCAACACATTAGCAGCTACATTCAACCAACCCTGGCAGGTAACAAATATATATATATATATATATATTTTTTTTTTTATCTCCTTACAACCATTAACTACTCAAAGATACAAATATAATTAACTTCTTAGGAAGTCACAACAGCATATTGTGTGACTACAGTACATTTGTAACTCCTTTTGCCCCAGGGAGCAGAAGGTTTCCCAGCAGGAGCAGGTTTGTGCGTTTAGAGCATTTCTGGAGAGGGACAGGGAGTAGGACCATGCAACAGGCTGGGAATTTATTCCTTCAATGTTTTCCCTTCTTTTTTTTCTAGCTTTTTCTATGTACTGGAGCATTAAAAACAAAGCATGGACGGCATTGCTTTTGCAGAAGGCTGCAGGAAATCTGTGTCCTGGGAGGAAAAGCCTGAGGACCAAAACTAATAGAAGTCTCCTACCCCCTGAATTTCACCCCCCTGTGGTGCAATTGCTTTAGCTCAGCACTCACTTCTGCTCCCCAGAAATCCTAAGGGGTCAGGATTAGTGCCTGGGCCTTCCCATGGCCCTCTCCATCTCAGCATCAATCAAATTAAAGCTCTGGGAGTGTTTAAAACAACCAGGTTTGTGCTCAAAATCCCCAGGTAAACCTCAGGCTTCAGGGCTGCTGAGTTCCTCAAGCACAGATCCCTACTCTAGGCAAGTTTATTTACAACTTTAAAATAAGCAACCTGTGTCCCAGAAACTGCTCAAATTCTGGAGTCAACTGGAAACACCCAAGTGCAGAACAGCCTCCTACTTGTGATCTAAATGCTCCTTTCTTCACCCAACCTGAGGATTTTGCCCTTAGGGCAAGAGCAGGAGTGTGGTAAAATGGAGTTTGGCAAAACACAAGACTCAGAGAGAAAAAAAAAACCCAAAAGAAGTACATTTGGGGTATTGCTTCCCCTGCCATGGGGGGAATTTCACCATCCACACATTAAATACTAAAGCAGCTTTAACTCTATAAAAGGCAGCATTAGACACTGGGAACATTCACAGCTTATTCAGAGGCAAGCTTAAGAAAAAAAACATCATGTTGTGGGCTTAAAATTTTGTATGTTAAAAAGATAGCTGGTAAAAATCCTGTGCTTCTTGCAGACACTGCACGTGTGTCCACACTGGACATGGAACAAAGTGATGCTCTGGTTTTCTGTTTTCATTGCTAAAAGTGTCCATAAAATCCAGGAAAAAATGGAGATGGAGGATGAGGGTGCAGGGCTTAAAATCAGATCCAACAGCACTCGTAGCTATGCTGCTAGAGTGATGGGAGCTTTTATTCTGCCCCTCACTGGAGATGTGCTGCAGGATCTGCTGACCTGAGGAGTGCCTTGTGCTCTCTACCCCTTGCAAAAGCCTTCCCAGAGAGAAGGAACAGGGTCAGATGGGGGGATTCAAATCCACAGTCATGAAAGGGAAATCAAATGATAACAGTAACTGGATTTAAAAAAGGAAAGTAACTGGGATGTGGTCTGGTAACACACCTCCCACAGGAAAGCTGCTTCAGTGACTATGGAGGTGACCACGTTGTCCTCACATCACTGCAGTTAATTTTGCCAGCTAAGCAGCAGGAAAGATGTGGGACACTAATGCCTCAGAAAGCCCAGGGATACATTAGCTCACAGAAAAGCAGATTGAAAAACAAAACCCTCTCCATAATCAACGTTCTCCCAGCTGACAGACACCTCAGCATTTGGAAAGAGCAGACAGACAGACTCTACAAACACATTTCAGAGGAGGGTACTGGCCGAGGCAGCAGGTGGCTCATGGTGCTCCAGGGATGCTCTGGTTTCATCCTCAGGGCTCCTCCTGGCCACAGATATCCCAGCTGAATCCCAGATGAAAGCTCTACACTGTTAAACTGGCCATTCTCTATAAATAACAGATAAAAGGTACAGGTTAGACCAAGAGGAAGGCAGGAGATGGCAAAGTGGGGACAGCAGATCTCAGCTCAGTGCCAGGGATGGACAGACAGACACTGTGCAGCAGCCAGTGGCAGGAGGATCCAACCAGCTCTGCATAATCATTCTGTGTGACAACAGCCACCTGAGGATTTCCTTCTTTATTGCTCCCTGAGCATTAACAAGCTGCTTCACACTTCACATCATCCTTGAATGATGGCACAAAGAGTTTCCCAGGCTCTGCCCAGGACCAGACAAGCTGAGAGAACCCTGTGAGACTGCTGGTAGTAATGAAGCAGGCAGAGTACTCAGGGCTACTCACTTTTATTTACCTTCTCCAGAGGAAATTACACTCCCCAGGCAAACAAAGAAACATCACAGTAATTATTTGGTTTGTTAGCCACAACAAATACTCATCGTTTTATCAAACTCCTTCCACTGCCTCACCAAGGGTCCAGCAGGCAACAGGAACATGCCTGGGTCAGGACAAGTGAATTCTGTATTTACACACACACAGTCACACGACGGAACACCCAACAGCCAGCATTTCCTACTGCTGTTGGTAAAGAAGTTCTTCTTCATGCTGAGGCAGAACTTTCTGTGCTCCAGCTTGAATCCATTGCCCCTCATCCTGTCCCAAGGAACCAGTGAAAAGAAGCTGTCCCTGCCTTCCTGACACCCAGCCCTTATGTGTCTATAGACATTAATCAGATCCCCTCTCAGTCTTCTCCTCTCCAGACTAAACAGCCCCAGGTCTCTCAACCTTTCCTCCTAAGGTAGCTGCTCCAGCCCCTTCATCATCCTCAGAGCACAGAAAACACTCAGGAGGGGTCCAGGCACACGGTGCCCAGTGCCCACTCTGCTCATCTGTGGCACTTAAGGCTGCAAACCACACGTTGAAATCAAGAGGTGTGGTCTGTCCTGTTACCAGCACTGTTTGGCAATTAAAAAAAGGCAGAGTGATGGAGCTGATCTGCTGACAGTGAGTAGCAGGAACCCACACTTAAAATCCAACAGGCAGAAATCCAGACCCAACAATATTTTCTATCTGCAATAAAAAAAAAAAAAAAAAAAAATAGAAAATATCTAACCAGCTTTATTGACAGCAACACTTTAAAAGTGCCCATCACCAGAGAGAGGTAACCCACAGCAGCTGCTCACATGCTGCTTTCTCAAGCAAAGCACCAGCACTAAGAAGGAGGAAGGTTTGTCCTGGAACCAAGGAAGCTGGACCGAGTCTCTTTCATTTGTCTGCAAACCTGTCTCAGAAGTCTGTGGAAAACCACTGGGAGAACTTCAAGGACTAAGTGCAATTAAAGCAAAAAACTGCACATCCAAATGGCCAAACAGATTCAAGCTGGAGTCTCTCAGACTTGGATGAGCTGCTCCTGGTGAGTGCTGTGTCTTCCTCACGTGCAAGCCACAAGCTGCATCCTCCAGCAGTAAGACCTGTGCCCCAGCCACAACAGGAGCAAGCTCCCCACCCAAACCCCAACCCTCTCTTAACATCCAACATCTGGAACCAAACCAGCCCCTGCTTTCCTCTGCCCTAAACCCAGCTCTCCCTTTGAAGACAGAACACCAGGATTTGCCCAAAAGCCCCCAAAGTGCATTTGAAGCCTTTGGACCAGGGGGGCTCAGCCTGGTGACATGTTCCTCCCTGAGGTCCCCCTCAGTGACAGGTCATCCCAGAGCAGCAGCCTTCCCTCTGCTCTGTGCATTCATCTTTCCCTAGAGCATTTTCCATGCAAAGTTCACTGAGAGAAATCCTACTTACTACAGAAAAGAGAGCACACAGAGGCTGCTTGCAGAGGTACTCACAGGGAAGCAGTTCCCCCTGGAGGCTGCAAAGGAAAAGAGAAACAGCAACAAGACAGCTCGCAGTGCATTGTAAAGGAGAGGCAGAAAACAGCGACAGCAGCAAAGGGGATGAGGGAAGGAGTGAAGTCACCCACAGGTTTTCCATTCAGGAGCTCAGGGCAGGTTGGTGTCAGAGCAGAAGCTCACTGAAGAGCTTGGAAAGCATTCAAATTATAATCTGAAACAGCTCTGGGAGCTGTCTCTGCACCAGGGACTCAGCCAAGTCCTCCTCCAAACCTCCCCTCTGCCTCATCTGATGGGCAGCCTGCTCTGCCTGCACTCTCCCAAGGACAAAAGAACTCCACATTTATCAGAAAACCAGTTTTAAATGAGCAAAGAAACAGGCAGGGCTTCACACCCAACACTGATGAGCACCTAAGCTTTGAAGCCAGAAGAAACACGAAGCACCCAAACCCAAGTTCCTTTAATTTGGGCACCCAAAGGGCCCCAATTTCACCCAAAAACCTGCTGACACCACGATCTGCAGGGAAATGGGCACCAGCAAAATCACAGACACAGCTTCCCTACCAAGTTTCTGCTCTGAGGTTAGAGCCACACTTGGCTGCAGCATCAAACTAGGACAAAGAGGGTGTTTGTAACTCTTTCCAATCAAGTTTGTGCCAGAGAGCAAAGATATTGCCCAGAATTAACCACTCTGCCAAAGCCCCGTGGCACTGAGGGGAAATTGCCTGCACAGAGCCTGAGTTTGAAAGCCTCTGGCAGCAGATTTCTAGTTTTAAGATCAACTTTTAGGTCTTGGGATGGTTTGGGTGCAAGTTTTGGTTTGGGTTTTTTTGTTTGAGTCTAATCCAGAATGATTTTCACATGGGACCAAAGCTCAAGAGCTTGGCATGGGTCTGTATTCCACTGAGGATCCCCCGACAGCCTCAGTGATGGTGGGACTGGGGAGCACAGGGAAGGTAGCACCTGGACACTGACTTGCAGCTGTGGCTGGGCAGCCCCATCTGGAGTTGGCAGGGATGGGAAAGACCCCAGGAGATGGAGAGGTTTGCTCCCGACGCTGTAATGTCGCGGGCGCTTCACTGTCTCCGCGCTGGCCCGGGGCGTAAAGCTGTTTCTTCTCATCCTGCCAGGGCTCTGGCTGGAAGGGAGGCTGTTCTGATCCCAGGAGGAGGGGATGGCCAGGAATGAGAAGGGGAACCAGAGTTTAAAACCAGGTCGCACAGCACCGCTCGCCTCCAGCACCCCCACCCCACGGCTCCCTGCCCAGAGCCTTCCCAGACAGCACCAGTGCTGGGGAACCACCCCCTGGGCCACCCAGCCCGGCTCAGAGCCTACTGAAAAATCTGCTTTTTTAGCAGTTTTACTTCCCTTAGGGATTTTTTTTTATGCTTAGGTGGCTTTTTCAGGGTTTGGTTGGTTGTTTTTCCTGGTTAGTTTGGGTATTTTCCCCCCTCTCTCCTCATAATCAATTTAAGGAGGGAAAAAAAAAAAAAATAGAAATACAAATAGAAAACTTCCCCTTCTTCGCGTTTCTTCTCCAAAGCAGCCACGTTGCTCAAGTAAAGCAAAGACCAACAGAAACTGCCCCCCCTCCCACACCCTGACTCCTCCAGACTGCCAGCAACAATTTCAACACACAGAAGTTGCAAAGACTGGAAACCAGCAGCACAAAACCAGCCACAGAAATCTTGCCAAAGAGCCTCAGTTGGGCATTCTGCAGGGGGCTGGACTGAGCTCCACAAACCCTCCAGCCTCAGAAGCAGGTGCCTGTTTCTCCAACCCTCATTTAGGCTCCCTCAGCACAGGGGACTCCTTTATGCTGGGACATAAATTACCCATCACCCAAGTGACTGGCAACAGCTCTTCACAAAATCCAGCAACCAGAGGCAGCTAAAAGCCTAAATGCACCAGAGCAACTTCAAATGCACTGGAATCTCCCAGGAGCTTGTGCAGCAGAGTTGGTTTGTGCTCTTTAACTGGGGGAGCTAATTAGAGCAATGGTTATCAGCAGTCGCCCTTGCAAAAAGTGAGCCCCTAAAAGAGAAAAAACTTCTGCAGCTTTGGTAAATTGGACCCATCTCCTCCTGCTCTGCTCACACAAAGTCTGGGAACACCACGGGCTTGCCATGCACCAAATCAGTGTAAAATAAATAAGAAAACTAAAGACAAGGAGAAAACCTCCACCTGAAAACACTGCTGAGAGCCCCTGAGAATCTGCCCCAGAGCCCCTCCCCATCTGCAGCTTTAGAAAGATCAATATAAGAACAAAAACTCACTTTAAAACATTTTGGCAAGGCTTTTAAAATGATCCCAATTAATGCAAACAAGCATCAACAACAAATACTTCACTGAAAACTGAGAATAAGACCTAGAATTTACAAACGAATAAATCTATGCCCTAAATTTTCCCATTCTGCTTCCTATGAGAGCTCTGAAAAATTATTTCGCCCTTGGCCTGAGAATCACACTAATAAATTCAAGCAACAATTAATTCTGCTTTCAGGGGATCTTTCTGCAGCAAGTCTTTCTGGACCCTGCAAACAATCAGCTGTTTCTGGCTGGTATTTAAGAGCATTTTGGTTTTGAAAAGGGAAAAAGGGCAGAGCTGAGCTGCAGGACTTACTGAGCACAGGGAGGGCTTCTCACGATGGGTGTTCACTGCTTCCACATTCAGGGTGATCATCTCCACTTTACAGCCTGTACCAAAAATACATTTTTAGGAGGAAGGGTAATTTATTAAATAACCCATGTTTTGGGTTTTTTTTGGTTTTGGTTTTTTTTTTTTTTTTTTTTTTTTTAACTAAAC
>JAOEGS010012260.1:0-10766 GCA_025447755.1 Corythornis vintsioides | reverse complement strand
TTAATAATACAGTATTTTATGGATTTGCAGTGTGACATGTGATTTGAACCCACATGTAGAAATAAAATCATGTTGCTTTATCATTTTTAACAGGCTGAAATGTGTAATCCTGTAACATCAGCTGAAGCAAGTGGTCCTTTTGATGCAACCCAAGTTGAAACAGTAGAGAAAAGTACACAAGAATGGAATGAACAGTTAGAGAAGGAGTTTTTCAGTGGTAAGTGCATGTCCTTATTTTGTTCTGATAACAGTTGTTACCAGAAGTGATTGTAGTGACTGTTTCTAGTGACTCTGAAGAGTGCTTTACATATCATACTGGTCCTGCTCAGAAGAATGATACCTTAAAAGCCCAAATTTTGCTCTTCATATTGTGACAGGAGCCCATGTTGCATCCCTTAGATGCAGACATATTATGTGAGAATGATTTCATCCCAGTTTCCTGCATGTGTGATTTTAATAATGGTCAATTCTTCGGTCTGGTTTTATGAATTATAAAGCCTGAAACCACAGAAGCAAAAGGCATTATGACTTACAGTTAACTTTCTGGGAGCCCTTATAGCACCAATCAAAAAGTTGCTGCTTCTATTTTTTATCTTCTCTGCCACTGCTGGGAAGTGAGGCAAGATCAGACCCAGCCTGTGTGAGTACAGGGGTGTTCTTCCATGAAATTCCTCAGATCTATGTAAAAAAAAAAAAGCCATGAATATTACTTTTTACCACCCAAAATCTCAAGAGATCACTAATAGAAAAATTGCCCATAGGTTGACTTATGTACAAAATTTATTATACAAAATAGATGAAAATTAGCAAAGATATGACTGGTTTTGACAATAAAAATGCTTTAAATACATTGCTGTCACTTAGTCTTATGACTGAATATCTTGGTTAACTGACCTGTATAGTATTTAATTCATGAGACTGGCTGTCAGCTTTGTTGTTAAGAGTTTCTAAACTATTTCATTACCCATTTTTCATCCAGAAAATGCCATTTTCAGTCTCATTTTAACATAATAAGCTACATTTTTTTTTGTGGAGAACTTCTTTTCTGAATGAAACACATGGTGGACATTCCAAACTACAGAATGAGCTTGGTTGCTGGTTTTCAGGATTCTGTGTTTTCTTGCAGTTACATCATCACTGTGCTTTGTAAACTCAAGGAAATTGATTTGGGGACTGTTTTGCTTACAAACTAGATTTGGAAAGTTTACATACACACACACACATATATACAGCATGTGAGTAAGAATTCAGACTTCAAATTGGTTTGTTTTTCTTTTAAATAGCATAAAGACTATCATTGACATAAAGAGCATTTTTAAGGTCAGTCATGGAGCAGTGCATTTTTTCCTTGTAGTCATGATGGGTGACTACTAAAAGTGGAAGAAGAATGTGTGGTTTGGGGAGGGTTTTAAATGCTGAGAAGATGACTCCTTTCAAAACCAGTTCTGATTATTATGGCAGCACGTGACACTTCTTAACATAAATAGAAGATTATGAAAGAAAACAAAACTAAGAAACTAAATATCTTTTTTTTTTCTTTCTTTCTCTGCAGTTCTAAATGATCTGGATGACCAGCTGGACCAGGAACAAGCCCAAGACCCATTGGACAGGCCAGTTTCTAGCAGCAGTGCATCAAATGTCCAGTACAGTAGTGCATTCCCTACTTCAAAGAGGCAGGCTGCTAGCAGGGGGCAGCACAGAAATGACTGGAGTGACACACCTAGCACTTTTTTCCCAGAGGGACTGAGAACAATAAGAGCCAAAGATGAACACAGTGTTTTCATCAGACCAAGGAGATTACACAGTGCCTATATAAACTGGCAGCAGCCAGCCTTTCAAGAAGACTGCAAATACTGTGACCCAGTTGATGCTGCTCCTCATCTGAGAAGCACCAGGCTGTCTTCTGTTTCTTTAGGAAGGTCATCAGAAGGCAGCTTGTATCCTCCTTCCATAACACAGAGCAGTGGATTCAGGCACAAGAGCTGCATGAACTGGGATGCAGCTGGCAGATGTTACTCTGTGTGTTCTCTTCAGAGATGTCCATCATCACTATCTTCTGACCAACTATCAGCATCTAGTCTCCAGCATCCCTTGGCAAGGGAGGGCAACAATGGTTTTATGCCAAGGTTTGGTAGACAGAACCCAAAGAGAATTCCTTTGTCTTCCATCGTGTGGAACAACACACCAGACTCACCTGGGCAAACATCAACTCAAGAAAAAATGTTTAGAACCCAGTCACTGATGGAGTTTCATGCTACAGACCATGGCAGATATCCTAGCTCTTTGCAAGAAACCAAGAAATACTCATGTTATCATTCCAAACACCACTACAGAAGATCTATTTCAAGCAGTAGTTGCTTTAGTAGACTTAGTTGCCCTGACAAAGCTACTTCTTCCTTGTCCTTTGATAACTGGGAAAATTATCCATTATATAAAGCAGAAAATAAACTCTCTGGATCCTACTATAAAGATACTTCTCCTGGCAAGTTGTACACAAACCCAAAGAATTCTCCATATGGAAAAAAAGACAGCTATTCTTCCTGGGCTGATATTCCTCAGCACTACAGTGATGAAGCATTTCTCTCCCCTGATGCCAACTTTGACATGATGAAGGCTGATTTAAATGAGCAGCACTGGGCATATACAAAGAATGCCAGGTTTGGTTCCCAGCACCTGCAGAATGATTTTCACATGTGTTCTCCAGAAAATGCAACTGTCAAAAAGATAAGAGGTGCAAGTAGAACTTTTTCAGAGTTCACTGAGGGCTGGCAAAGCTGTAACTCTTCAGCTTCTTCATCTACTGCCAGAACTGATGAGTCAGTCTTTTCTCATTGGAAGGACCAAACCAAACCTATAGGACTGAACAGGAATTCAGTCATCATTTCCCAGAGAAGTACCAAGGCAGACTTCACACAGCCAGAAAAGGTGCAGTTTCTGCCAGATGAAGCCACAGTGTTGCAGTCAGTTTCTCAACAAGCAGATCCAAACTACATCAACACCCAGAGTTTTCCCTCTAGCAGCCCTGCTTCTGCCACAGTGCAAAGTGATGCCTCTCTCTTTCATACAATGATATCAAAGAGACAAACCCCAGTCACTGCCAGAGGAGACGTGGCAAAAATGTACACATCAGGTGGTGAGAAAAGGAATGTACAAATGAAGGAAAACAATTGCTCACTCAAGAGTGTGTTCAGTCAGCCCCCCTGTAATTTGCTAGCTGATGAGAGCAGGAAGGAACCTTTTCTACCAAGTCAAAAGGGATGGGAACATAACCTGCATTATGCAGCAAACAGAGAGACCATTCAACAGGGGCCTCCAAAGAGACAGTCCTCACTGCTGGATGTGGCTTCAGCTCCACCCACTGCAAAATTACCAAGCTGTCAAGGCAAGCTGTCCTGTCCTCCTGGATGCTCATCTAGCTCCTCACAAAGCTCTGCACTTTCTCACAGAGACAATCCTAAGTGTGTAGGAACACTAATGAGCTCTTCAGTCAATTGCACAGTTACTGAATCTCAAGCAGAAAGTGGAAAAACAGCTCAAGTGAGCAGAAGAGATGTGACCAAAAAGATTTTGCAGAAACCCCTGCAAAATTCAAGCACTTTAATTAGTAACAACTGTAATGGACAATTCACTGCTTATTCTCCACAAAATGGAAATTCTGGGAATATTTCTGTACATAGCTTTGATGGATACCCCAAGACCTCTGAACATAGTTTAAATTATTTTTGCCTTGAAAAAGAAAGCAGAAGAGTAACCAGTAATTCACCTCGTACTGAAAAGCTTCTCAAGCAGGAGGGCTTGCTGAGACCTACCAGTAGCTGCAGCATTACTGGCTCCCCTGGCAGAAACAGCCTCAAATCTCCTGACCCACTTGTTATTTATTACACTTTGCCTAGAAAATCAGCCAGCATTGCTGGTAGTATTATGTCAGATAAGCCCATCTCTTTACCTAGAGAAAGCAGAACAACATATGATTGTTTGAGGTCTGAAACTCCACACAGGACTGATGCTTTTTGTTCTAATCAAAGAGATGTGTCTTGTTTACACTCAAAACATTCCTTTTTAACAACATCAGCATTAAATGTTATTACAAGTAACAAGGAAAAAGATTACCCTTTAACTAGGAGTCCTAGTGATTCTGTAAGTAGTAGCACCTCAGTTGAACTGACAGACAGATGTAAACATCTGAGTAGAAGAGAATCCTCAGTGTTTTCAGATTGTAAGGAGGGGGGAAATTTTTTACAGAAATACAAAACTACAAGCACATTTACAGTTTGTGTGGATGAAGATCATGTCAAGTATCATGAACTGGTTTCAGTTTATTACACCTTACCACGGAGGCATTCAAGAGCATTTTGTAACCTCTTCAGAGATAATCCAGAGGATGCAGATTTGCCTTGTCCCCCCAAAAATGCTCAGTCACCAAGAATGGGAAACAAGAAAAGTGAAGATGACGTGAATTTAGCAAATGTGTTTTCCCCCACTACTTTGGAAAAAGAGGTGCCTTCATATTCTTCTGACCAAGTATCTTCAGCTCTGCTCACACCTCAGAATTTAGGAGCTGCTGTTAATGAAGAAGAGAACTCCCACTTACCTCCTAGCTCTGAGAAGGTGTGTGCTTCAAAGAGACACAGCATGGTACCTAACAGAAAAGATAGTTCAGTGGATCTCTCACCAGCAGGAAATGTGCTTTCTGACATGGTTGCAAAAGAAATTTCTTTTGGTGGTTCACCATTCACTGTTACAGCAGCTAAGTCAGGTAAGGCCATTTCTGATGTTTCAAGCAGCCAAAATACAGAAATATGTCCAAAAGAAAAGAAGGAAATTTTACAAACAGCCACACCACTAATGTCCACTTTATCAACCCTTCCCAAGCCAGGCAGATGTTTAGAGAATCCTCTGTATCCTACTTCAACAAATAAAATTATTACACAGAAGGGGAATTCTGAAAACTGCTGTTGGCCCCCTAAAGTGAATACTAATAAAAATCTGAACAGCTTACTTGTCCACCCAGGAGAGAAGACTTCTCCTGGAAGGAACAGTAACACAGAGAATGCTGACCTGCCACTTCCTCCTGTGGAAGACAAGTACAGGGATAGGACTGAAGTCACACAGAGAGTAAATTTCCTGCACCAAACTACCCCTCTGTATAATAATAAATGTAGTAGAATGCAATTAAAGGCTGACAGTTCAAGGAAAAATGTAAATGACTTAAACTCAAGTAGCAAAGTGTTTTCAGAATCCCAGAACAAAGCATCTGAGGTAAGCACAGCTTCCAGTGCTGCTCTGCTACTTCAGCTGAACAAAGTGGGTAGCACAGATATAGATGAATTAAAAAATTTAACAATTAAAAAAGAGCAAAAGTCAGAGAGTACTCAGATGGGTAAAGATTATAGTGGTTTTCAGCAATCAGAGAGGTATAGTGAAGGCTGCCTGAACAGTAACTGTAAGGATGAAGACCTTGGGATTACACCAGATCAGAAGGGAATGGAGGGTGCAGAAGATGAGAACAAGCTTCTTTCTGACTGCATGAAAGACAAAGTCAAAGACATAGAAAAAAGGAAAAACAGACCATCAATTAAAAATAAACTGGCAGCTGTTTACAAAACAAGTCGAAAATTTTCAAGTAAAAATTTACCCCCCAAACCACACATAAGTAACATTTTCTCACAGAACAATGGAAGTGCTGCTGCTTTAGATGGCCACGTGTCCCTTGACTCCTTGATTTCAGCAGATTCCCAGCAGCCCTTCTTGCAGCTGGACAATGAAAATCAGAATCACAGTCTGGACTCTGATAAGAATGTGCCACAGCCAAGAACAGCTGAGAATAAGAAGACTGAAAATCGTAATGAGCCTGCTTTACTTGCTACCAACACCAGCTGGAGGTCTGGTACAAGCTCATACACCCAGAAGGAAGCCACCAGTCACAAAAAAACCACAGTGAAAATGGAAAACAGGCCAAGTCTTACAATCCCATTTCCAGATAAAGCAGTATCCATGAGAAATAATCCCCAGACACCTGATTTGAGGTTAGAAAGCAAAAACCAGTCCATCTCTTCCAATGCTGCTACACCAGAGCCAGTGGATGGTGAGAAAAGAAGGGCTAGCAGTCGTGCCTGCAGTCCTCCCTCCACGCTTTTCACTGACAAAAACTCCAACACCTATGTAAATTTGCAGGCAGACTTACGTCCAGAGCAAAACTTGACTTCCCAAGCAGTGCTTGGTCAGTGTCAAAATATTTGTCAGTCTGCTGGCTTAAAAAATGCTAACTTGCTTAGCTACCAGTTGCACAAGAGTCGTGCCAAAAGTCAACGGGAGCGTCACCTTTCTGAGGGGTTTTGTGCTCCAGGTGCTGAGGAGACCTTTGCCTCAGGAAGCAGTATCCTTCCAAAAAGTGGTATACATGGCAAGAGATTTAAATCTTACTCAGAGCTGTTGTCTTGTGATGAAAATGAAAACTGGGCATCAGACGATGACAAATGTTCCAGCCCTAGAAATTCAATGTATCCTTCTGTGGATTTTGGGATATTTGGCAAAGAGCAACAGTTGGCTTTCCTGGAAAATATCAAGAGGTCACTCACAGAGGGGAGATTGTGGAGACCCTGTCTTCTTAATAACTCTGGTGCTCTCAGGGATGGAGAAGCCCCTTCTATAAACAGAGCTGAGCTTTTGAGCTCCAGTTCTGCTGGGAGCAAAATGTCATCAGCTACTTCATCCCCCCGAGAACTGACTGATATCTACAGGGAAGACTCAGCAGCTTATTCAGACTCAGACAGTGATACTACCACAGATGATGAATACTACCTAGATGAGGTAGATAAAGAATCTGAGCTATGAAGTAGGTGGTACTACATTGGCACCATAACTTGGCAGTTCCCGAGCAGGCAAAAGGATGCAAAATTATTTTGAGCCAGTTCTTGGGCTGTTCTAACCTGCTACAACTTCATTAGTTTTAAAGAAGTTAGTATGTTATGTTAGCTGAGCATCTGAGTTCTGTATTCAATATGTGGCTTCACCATTGTTGTTTTTCCTAGCAGGGAAAAAGAATGTTAGAAGGTCCCAAAATAATAGAAGGTAAACAACTGTGGGACTCTGGGCAGTGTAAGTCCAGAGATGGCTTTCCTCTGAGTCAGCAAGCAGTGGCCTAGGCTCCTGCCAGATACACAGTGCTGGAATGGATCAATTCTAGCTTGAGCTGCTCTTTTTTTGTGTGTGTTTACAGGACTTAAGAGAAAGCCAAGAGGTAACTTTGCTGAGAAATTGCCTTTCTCCAATTTTCCTCATTTACCAGATCAAGCATGATAATGCAATTCCATCCCACCCAACAAACACCCCTAACAAACCCAAATCTGTTCAATTTTTACAGCATATTCTGTATGAATGGGGTTTTTTTCTGCATTCCTGAGAAGTGAAACAGCAATCTCCCCAGTGGTGTTTGTTCTGCTGTGCAGTTGGGGATTCCACACGGGGGTTTTTTCTCTTCAGTGCTGCAAGAGCAGTGAGCACTGAGTTACAGAGGTGCTGCTGGTGCATGGCAAACAGCTCAACAAAGGACACAGCAATGGGAAACTCACCAGATTCCTTAGGATGTCAAGAAACACAGCTGAGTGAGGTAATCTGCTCCTCAGACATGGGAGATTGGTATCTGGCACAGCTGTGGTTGCAGTTCAGATGACCAGCCAGTTTTCTGCCTTTGATTTAAGAACAGATTGATTTGGGTTAATAACTTGATGCTTGAAACCATGCAAAATGTCACAAGATTTACTATATAAAACTCAGAGGTTGAATCCTAAATTGTCCTAATAGTGGGAAGACAACCCTAAGCAACACAACTCCTTGTGCTTGGCTGGTCTCAGAGTGAGGCATCAGCAGCCACTGGGCTCCTTGGGGGCAGCACCACTTGGAGCTGCCCAAGAGGGCACTTGGCTGGGTGGCAGCTGCACCACTCAGACTGGAAGGTTTCTACCTACAAACTAAAGCAACCCAGTAAGAAATGCTCTTTGCTAAATTACCATCCCTTAGTGGTATTTTTCAAGCATTCCTGTTGACACCATGGTACTTCTTACCTTCAAACTGAATGGCTGTAAACATTTTCCAGTGGCTTTTCTTTGGCCACACTAATAATGCAGTATTAACACTCAGTAGCCAAAACTTGTCCCTGGCCATGAAATTTCTAACTAAGCTTTGGTCTCTTTTGATGCAAAATCAGAAGTGGCTCACTGAGCCAGAAGGTAGTATTTTTTAAGTAACTATGCATTTTCTTTATTTCTAATTTCACATATGGTCTAAACTGATCCATATTTTTGATACACTTTTGAATTCAATTTCTGTAGGATGTAATTATATTTTTTTATCTGGAAGGACAGTGTACTGGTAATTTAAAATAATATATTTTACACAAAACAAGCAATGCTTGTATCTCTGACCACGAGAAACTAAAAGATGAAAATAGTAGTTTTTAATACTGTAAACTTCGTTAAAGAAGTGAGTCTGTAGTTCAAATCTGTACTGATATATAAGTATTACTGCTTTATAGTGGGGCAATTTGTCTTTTCTTGTACATAAAAGGACTAATATAACCTATGTATTTATAGTCAGAATTGACCTCTACAACATGCCTGTTTTGGAAGGATGTGTGTGCTGACATATGCAATGCTGGAAGGAAATGACTAACATATAATTGCCATCTTGTAAAAGGTGGTATTCTAAGGAGAAATTATGTCTTTCTGTAAACAGCCCTATTCTGTATGTACAGGAGTTTGTAGAGTAAGACAATAAAACCAGCTGAGTATCAGTGAGGAGTTTATGCATCTGTACATTTCTGCAAAATACATTTATCCAGAAATTTGGAATACCAGCCTACGTAAGGTAAAGAATAATAAAATGTTTACAAAGGAAGTAAATGGTCATCCAGTTTTTCTTGACTAGAAATGGGTGACTTAGAACATTTTTATTTGTAAATATTTTCTGTTTTTTTACCATTACCAGTGTAATGACGTGTGAGACTTACCACTGCCTCTCAGCCTTAATTACTACAGCCAGTGTATGTGGTACCTGAGCTCAGTGACACAGTCCCTCAGCCTGGTTTCAGAAGGAAACATGGTTTGTGAGCTAAGGTGGTGTTTCTGGCTTGGGTTCTGTCATTTGTGTCCCCATATGACCTTTGATCTGTCTAGCATCTTATTGTCAGTTGAAAGAAGGGACAGAAATCTCATGGCTTCATCACACTGTACCTCATGCTGGTCTCTGCTCCAGCCTCCCACTCAGCTCTGAGGTCAGTCCAGGCTGTTCAGAGCTTCATCCAGCTGGGGCTTGAAAGAGACTAGACAGCTTCTCTGGGCAACCTGTGAGCATGCTTGACTGTCCTTATGGGGTAAGTGTGTTCCAGGCTGAGCACTCTTCTTTCAGCTTACTCCAGATGTCTCTTGTCCTGCTGCCCGGTGCCCATGGCCCTGGACACCATTTCATCCCAGCCCAGAGCTGTTAAATCCCTATCAAGCAATGCTGTAGGATGTTGGTCATCATCTCTCCACAGCCCTGCCTGGCCAGACATGGGCACCAAGAAAATCGGTCCCACCTGCAGACTGACTGATCCCAGCTCCCCTCAAAGGTGCTGACCTCCATCTCCAGATTTATGGCATCGCGCCGCTCATCAGGGTGGAGGAGGAGGGAATATCAGCTCCCAGATCGCTTTCCCGGCCTCCCGCGCCTCCCTCCGGCACTGCCCGTCCCCTGCGGGCCGCCCTGCGGGGCGGGGAGCAGGCGCGGAGCCGCGCAGGCTCCGAGGAGGCCCCGGCTCCGGGCGAGGGCGGCTCGGCGATGGGGAACAACGGGTTGGTGCCGCTGCTAGTGGTGCTGCTGGGAGCCGAGCTGCTGCTGGCGGCAGAGCCGGCGGACACCGTGAGCGCCGAGCGGAGCCTGGCGTGGGGCCCCGGGCTGGAGGCGGGACTCACCCTGCCCGTGAGGTATTTCTACATCCAGGCGGTCAGCGCGGCCGGGAACAACTTCTCCCGCTCCCCTCCAGGTACAGGGCTCCGGGGGCGGGAGGGAGACCCTCGGAGGGTCTGCTCGCTCCTTTCTGTCTCTCCTCCCGAGCTTTGCTGTGCCTGCCTTCCCCACCCCGGTCCCCGCTCTCAACATCCCTCCCTCCCGCATCAGCCGGGACACGCAGGTCCGGTGGTGAGCGGAGCACATGGTCAAGCCTTTCTTTTCCAAAGAAACCAGTGCTCCTGAAGCTACTGGATGTAAAGGAGCCCAAGTACCCTGCTCAGAAGTGCTAGGAATTTATCTTTAATGCTATACACACACCAGTTGCTTAAGGTTTCTGTGTGGTAAGCACAGCACTCTGGGCTCCGTTACCCTGCTGCTGCGCCCTTAAGAAGGAGTAATTATCAGAGCTCGTTCAATCATCACAACTCTCCCAGGATACTTCTGAGGGTGGGAATTGGGGTTTGTTCTTGCAGTCCAGCAGTATGCTGCCAGCCAGCTGTTTTCTGCTTCAAGTTCATTCCACATGCTCTATATTAATAGTTTTAATTTAGAATAAAGGTAACTTTTGCATTGCAGATTGGCTAATGAAGGTAACCCTGAGATAGGCAGCCAGTGGAAATCCTGTGTTGCTAATTTAGATAGAGTAGACCTAGTTATTTTGCTCTGCCTTATTTACTGTCCTCATAGATGGTCCTGAGAATCATAGAATGTTCAGGGCTGGAAGGGAGCTCCAAAGGGCATCTAGTGCAGCCCCCTGCAGGGAGCAGGGACACCCTCAA
>JAOEGS010012259.1:0-16090 GCA_025447755.1 Corythornis vintsioides | reverse complement strand
CTAAAGAGCCCCAGCTCTCTCAGCCTCTCCTCATAAGGGAGATGCTCCACTCCCTTAATCATCTTGGTGGCCCTGTGTTGGACTCTCTCTAGTAGCTCTCTGTCCTTCTTGAACTGGGGCACCCAGAACTGAACACAGTATTCCAGATGGGGCCTCACCAATGCAGAGTAGAGGGGGAGAAGAACCTCTCTCGATCTGTTGACCACTCTTTTCTTAATGCATCCCAGGATGCCATTGGCCTTCTTGGCCACAAGGGCGTATTTTTGGCTCATGGTCATCCTCCTGTCCACCAGGACTCCCAGGTCTCTTTCTCCAGAGCTGCTCTTCAACAGATCAGCCCCCAGCCTGTACTGATACATGGGGTTGTTCTCCCCCGATGCAGAACCTTAAACTTACTCTTGTTAAATTTAATTACATTTCTCCCTGCCTAGGTTACGCTGGATGGCAGCACAGCCTACTGCTGTGTCAGCCACTCCTCCCACTTTGGTACCATCAGCAAACTTGCTGAGGGTGCACTCAGTTCCTTCGTCCAGTATGGTATATTTGGATGTTTGCTCAACTGGTCTCTAACACAAGCCTTTTCAACTGAGGTAAAACCTTCCTTCCTCCAGACTTCCTCTGTAGACTTGAAGGCCTGGGACTCCTGGTAGCTGGCCTTAGTAGCAGTCTTCACTAATTATGTGGAAGCAATAAATTAGGCACCATCTTTTATACTTTGCTAAATAGCGGAAAGGGAGGGCAGGGAGTAGGTCACTGTGATGCAGAGTGTACTCAGTAATTCCCTGCAGGCAATTTGGCAGATTTTACAAAGGTTTCAAGGGGAGCATCCCCCAGGACAGATCTTGAAAAGGCATTTTTAATCATGCTAAAAAAAAAAAACATTAAATGAGTTCTATGAAGAGGAATCTCCAGAATGTTTAACTCTCCAGGGGACTCTCAGATCAATTCCCCTTGTGAGATTTAACAGAAATTAATTTTGAGTGTCCTTTCAGGATCACAGTAGTTTCCTTTGTAGCCAGCAGAATTTCTCAGCTGGGAATCAAGTTCAAGAAGCAGCTCTGTAATAGATCCAGCACTGCAAGACTGGATCTTCTTGATCTCAGGAGATACACTTCAATAATTAAATCCATTCCATAGGTGTAAAAGAATTAAATCATTAGTACCACTGATTGCTCATCGCTATGCACACTGATCAGGCTCCTGCCTCGAAGACTTTTACTATCTGAATGTGAAACAGTAGTTTTCCTCTAATGTCATATATACTCCTGCTCTGAATAACTCTGGTTGATTAGTCCTACTCCCATGATATTAAAGTGTTTGGGAGATGGTGTAATCAGATACTTGCAACAGGGTCTTCCTGGCAGCTAGACTATAGGAAAACAGGTACTACCCTTTTAGGGCCTTATTATACCATAGTCTTCCACACCCATGTAGCCATGATAATCATCATCTACACTCAGGAGCAGCAGAATGGGTTATGAACTGTAGAAAGTAATTGCAGCATCATAATTGCTCTTCCTCTAAATTTACTCTGAACAATGAAGGCTCTAATGATCTCATTAACATAATCTTTTCTCAATGCCTATATGATGTTTTTGGCAGAACATACTTACTTTATTTACTCAAGTGACCCCTCTTTCTATCACACACAGACAGCTTCTTGCTTGCCATGTTATCAGCTCTTGGTGTGAATACTGAGAAGAAAGGAAAACACTGTCGAACCATAGGGAAAAAAACTTCTAATTAGGTGACCAAAAACCCTAGTAAGCAAGAGAGTCAGAATAAGACAAAAATTGGAACAATTTTTTTTCTGGGTTACTAATCAGTTACCTAATTATATTTTAATTAGTATGTTTCTCTCTGTCTCTAATTACAAAGAGGCATATGCATGAAACTAAGGCATGCTCACAGGTAGGTGTAGATTAGAATATTCGTTTCGAAGTTTTAAGGGTAAATAAGACAGAAAATGGACTGGAAATAATTTTTGGGAAATAACTAGCTAACTGCTTGCTCTCTTACAGGTACAGATTAATAATGTGTGAAATAACTATTTTACAGATATATTGAATTATTAACTGATGACAGAGTTGGTAGTTTAGATAAAAAACTTTAAAATCTCAAACTCATTCTCAGATGATGCACAATTAGTATGGTTTTTTTCGATGCTGGAAAACCAAAGTGCAAAACTCAATAGCTAAATAAATAATGATTACGTTTGTTTCATACACAGCAACTACGCAAAATCAGATTGGTAACACATGATGTCCTTCTAGATAAAGCCCATAATGCTGATGTAACAGAGTTTTTTAGTCCATGATGATTTCAGAATTTAAGGAAAGAAAGGATTTTAAGGGAGAGGTATAGTATATACTTTTTTTTTTGTTTGCTTTTAGACCAATAGTGTTGGGATAAAGAAAAATGTTCATTTTGTGCATTGAAAGACTGGAATAAAGAAGTCTTCAAAGTGTTTAAGATTAAGCTGAATGAGGCTCTGAGCAACCTGGTCTAGTGGGAGGTGTCCCTGCCCATGGCAAGGTGGATGGAACTAGATGATCCTTATGGTCCCTTCCAACTCAAAGAATTCTATGACATGATGTGATAAAGTTAAATGCAAAATGAGAATGCTTGCTGAACCTTTTAACATCCCAAACAATTGACTTTCTCCTTATAAAGAAAAATCTGTATTTTCCTACTAAAAAGAAGGTGGTAAAGCCCTTGTGATGCAGATACTAAATGAGGGTTGGGGTTTTTTGTTGGTTTCTGCTGGGTCTTCAGATGATGACAATAGATTTCTCCAAGAACCATCAAAGACATTTTCTCCTCTTCCATGTTTATAAAGCCAGGAAAAAACATGCTCTTATTTATGTTAATTCTTTTGGGATTGCTGCAGGAAGCCTAAAGGACAGAAGTGTTCTGCAACATGTCAATCTTCCTGCTTTTCAGTTCTAGGTGGGCTATGTGAATTCAATGAGTTTTTTTCCTCTTAGTGCTATTTAATGGATAGATTGTTTCAATCAACTCCTTTTTATAACCTCTTCCAACTTCTACATAATTCTAAACATGTCTCAGACTATTTCAATTTCTTTCCTGGATAGCTTTGGATTCTGACAAGTCCTGGCATATATAATAAATTTATTTCCTGTAATATTGGAAATTTTCCTGGAGCAATTACTTCTAAAGGCATTCAGATGTCTGCCTGTATCTTTGGTGAATTCTTAGCTTATTAAGGTAGAAATACATGTGAGCTTCTGTCAGGGAACAGCAAAGTTGAGCCTGCCCTTAAACTGCAGATTTTCAATGGCCAGTCTATTTAGCTGTTGAGCTGTTTTACCAGTTGTGTACATTACTTCTGAGTTTTTGCTTCTGCCAAGGAGAACTCTGTAAATTGATCGTCCTCCTGTGTTGATTTACCTTGTAAAATGCTGCTGCTGTGACACCAAGAGCTATGATGTTCAAATACTATTCATGGGCAAACAACCGCTACACACAATTCTAGGCTTCCAAAACTATTTGGTTTGTTGAATTTATCTTTTCTCTAGTGCTTAATTCCATGGAAGATTGCATGTTCAGTGCTCCAGCATGTGAAGAAATTAACTCTTCAACCCCTTCATTGGAAGAAGAGGGAGAAAAAGAAATGTAGATTTGATTAAATCTCTGAAAATTTACTTTTTCTTTTATCTCCTTTACTGGCTTTACCATCAGGAAATACAGCCAGATATGCCTTTCAGGGCAAACATTGTGAACAACTGTCCCATTAACAGCATGAGGTTAGTCAGGTTCTGACCTAGCATTTCTGTAAATCATGCTTGAGCTTTGAGACTATTTACTCACATAACTTCCTTTTAGCCCTGTATTATTTTCAAATTCTGCTGAGATCACACCTCCTACAACCCAGCCCCAGACTCTCATCCAGGGATACACAGAATTTTTTTCTTCTTTAGTGTTCAACCTTGACCTTGCTCCCTTCATGATGGCCCTTTAAGACACATGTCTTTTAAGATGTATTTAATTGAAGCCAGTAGGTCTCTTCTCAGCATCCTAATTCAGTTTTTTTTTTTCCTCCTTTGGAGGCAGTCTGAACTTTATGCCCTTCATTTTCAAAAAGCCTTCAAGCTCCTAATTAGGCATACAAAGTAAGCTGTCAGAATTTCAAAAAAAGCCATGCACACTTGAGGCCTGACCTTCTGAAAATCCACCCATCAGCCTCACTTACTAAGTCCTTAAGACTTTTTTTTTTTTTTTATAATCTACCCCTTATTTTAGTAGCAAAGCTGTGTGCAATAATCATTCCTGGGATAACATGAATTTATGTTTGTCAAAAGACAAACTAGTGAGGCATTTGGAGGGCCCAGGGAAGAAAGAGATCAATAATAAGACGTTAAGTAAGAAAGTAGAATACATTAAAATAGCAAGGCATCTGCTTTAAACAAAGATGAAACAATAATGATAAATCTTTTTAAGAGATGGATAAACAGAAGGCTAAAAAAGAGGATTATGTTGGCCTACTAGATTTTAACATCACCTCAGAAGAATTCATTGTAACCTAAGAACTAAATAATATGTTTTATGTGACTGATAAATCCTGGTTTGGTTGGATAAGGATGATAATGAAGACGTGTCACTGCAGCATCTGTTTCTCAAAAAAAAAAAAAAAAAATTGCTAAATTAATAAAGTTACCAAAAGACACAGTAATATTTTCTACTAGATATATAAGCTATGGAGTGATTCAGTAGTACCAATTCAGTGCTCACTTTTGGATAACAGAGAATAAAACCACTTTGAGTATCCTGGTACTGCACATAAACTGATAGTGCTTGGCTTCAACAGGAAAAAAAAGCAAATTCACATCCAAGAGGAATGGTTGTTGTGCATTTTATCACTACCAAAAATGCACAGAGTGCTCCTTTGTAAAATAAGAAGTGGTGAACCATCTACTTCATGGCAGGTCTACAGTGTAAGGAAAAATCCAAAGCAGTAGCATTTCAAGATGTCACAAACAACTGCCTTTTTCAGTATTTGCACACAAAAAAAATCAACTGCTCCTTGCACCTGTGAGGTGTAACAAGGGGAATCTCAATGCTTGAATGGCTTAGCTGAAGAAGCTAGTTGAGATTTGGTTAGTGATGACTTCACACTGATTCAGAGGTATTGTGGATAACAAACAGCCCAGGTGACATCTGATGATGCATCTTGTCATAGCCCACCCCTACAGAGCTAAAAGGACACTATTACTTTATGAAACTGGATATCTTTGGAGAAGAAATTGGTGACTATTATGTTTATCAGTGATAGAAAACCGCCACTGTATGGCTTCAAATTCACATATCAGGCAGGTCTGATTAGTTGGTAATTCTGGGCTTCAGCTGGGAAAGAGCCAGTGAGAATCCATTGTTCTGCAGAGGTTAAGGTTGTATGACTCTGGTCAGGGAGAATTCAGACACTATGGGAAGCAGATCTCTGATGTGGTCCTGGACTGGACAGTTGTAATTGAAAACCCCCCAAACAATCAGGACAACTATATTCTCTTTATTGGTCTTCCATCGACATAGGTTATACTAATCCATGCCCTCTGTGTGCCCTGTCTATCAAACAAGAATACTTCCTACCCATTGGGGAATAGTAAAGTTTAATTAACATTTATAAACTACTGCATAATTTTCATGTGGAATTAAACAGAGAAAGAGCTAAAATTGAAGATAACATATAATCAAAAAAAAAAAGCGCTGAATGTAAATTGTAGGGCATATTAGACATGAACCTCATTTTCCATTTATACAGGGTAAAATTTAAACTACATTATTAGCATGCCATTTTTGTTGAGGACAAATACCATATGGCTTTAAATAATATGTTTTTTAAAAAGGTATATGTGAGACCAGCTGGCAGAGTATACATTCACCCCCTTCTATTCTTTCATATTGCTTTATTTTTCCTTTTTGTTTCCATACTACTTTAGTTTCCTGTTTCTTTTTCCCACAGTCTGCATTGGTAAATCTCCTTGACCATCTCAGGAAGCTTTGCTCAAGTCTAACACATTTCAGAAGGCTGGGCAAAATGAGTTTGACTCTATCTGATAACCTCACATATGAACATGTACAATGACTAACCAGTGCTCCCAAGTTTCAAACATGAACGTGTCAGGATAAATATGAAATACAAAATCAAAGGAAGTAACAGGGGGATGCAAGTTGCTAACTGTTGCTTAGCAACACTACACTGATGTCACACAAATCATGACCTTAGCATCAGAGTCAACACTATTCACACAGATATCTGCATAAAGATCATCTGATATGGCAGGAAACAAAAAAAGAAACCAAACATCATAACCATTTTATGCCGGCCTGAACATGCACTGTAGATCTTGTAATGCCACTTACGGGCAAAGAGCACGCTTGCCTCCTGATAAGCTCTATGAGTGCATATGGTAATTAAAGGAATAATCTTCTTAAATTAATAAATTCTGACCTCAAAGAAAGAAACAGCAGCTGGAGTGAAATAATTGGGCCATGACTCAATCAGATTTGCATGGCAGATATTAGAATTCTGTTGAGAAGGAAACTTGGACAAGATAGACAAACTGTTTACCTCTTTATGCATCATCTACTTCTCTCTATTTCTCAAGCTACATCTATTTCTCATATTCTATAATTTTACCCTTTAATTACATTTATGAATATATGAAGTAACAGAGTGTTAATATCTTTCCTTTCAAGATAATTTCATGACCTGTTTCCTTCATTAAATAGAAAAATCCAAAAACCTTTGAGATATAAACACCAAATTTAATTTCTTGGTAAAAAAAAAAAGCTCAAAGACTTCATATTAAATGTTGTATATATTTATATGTTCTAATATGTTCTTAAAAAAATATTGCCACATCAAATTCTGCCTTTTTTTCCTTTTAACTAAAAATATTTTCATTCAACATCAACTTCTTCTTTAGTGTGAAAAAGAAAGCCAAAAGCCAGATTTCCTCCTTTACTGCTGACCTTCATGCATGGAAAGCACTTGATAAAGTTGTACAAAAATCAAGCTCAAAGCACCCACTCAACAAGAGTGTTCCTGTCATTAGGCTAAAACAATTCTAGGCTGCTGCTTCATAGACCTTAACACAACAAGCTACGGAAAATTTGTGAGTACAGTATGTTTTCCACATATGGGTTTTCTAAGTCAACCCCCTAACTTTTGCCTCCATATCCTTCAGAAATGCATACGAAAAACTGAAGATCCTCATCCCATCAGCCTGTTACCACTCATAATGAAAAATTTTTAAAAAATATAATAAAAAATCCTGGTTTCATAACACTAAAAACTAAGCCAAAGACATCGACCCACACAAATCCTACTCTTCTACAGCCAAACAGAAAAAGAAAAATTAAAAAAAAAAAACCCTTCAAAAAACAACAAAACAAAAACCCTTCCATTCTTTTTTACAAGTCCTAATGTTTATACAGACACCTGACTGCAGTTTATACACAGAAACTAAACTCTCTCTTATGGTCTTGGAATTTTTCCTAGTTTTCTAGCCCGTGTCAAAACCAACACTAAAGTAATCTGATAAATGCTTTCTTAAGTATCTATGTCCTGAACTTCAACACTGACCCAGCACGAGTCTTCCTTATACATCCCAGCACATGGGCAGAAGTCAACTTCTTAGTTGCCATCATACACAGAAAGGAAAAACTGAAACATCTGCTCCCTAGCTGGAGCACATGCTACAGCAGATGTTGATGACAAAATGGCAATTTTTGAGTAGTGATACTGTGAGTCTTACTTTTCTTCCTCTGCACATGAATTGAGAGCAAAACCTTAATCCATTTCTCCAGGGTACACCTTCCCAACAAAATTAGGGAAACGTAAATGTCTAAAGGCTAACCAGCCAAAGTTCTGATGCATCAAAAATGATGATACACACTGGCTTACTGGAAGTGCTGTGAGCATGCCAAAAGCAATATGTTTAATTTATAAGAATTTGTAGACAGAACAAATAATGTGAAAAAAACCAAACCACAACCAAAAAACCCAAAAACAAATTAAAAAAACCCAATCAACCAACCAAAAACCCCCCAAGCAAACAAAAAAACCCAAACAAAAAACCATCATAATTGGCTGTTAGCAACAAACACAAGACTTGAAAAAAAAAATACACCAAAACAAACTAAAGAAAGCCTGTTGATGAACAGGACTATTATTACAGCACAGTTGGTTTTCATATGGAAATATAAAAACTTCATAACAAATCCTAAATTTGTAGTTGAAAAACTATTTCTCATTGGCTTAAATAACAAAAAAATTCTGTGCACTGCTGCACCAACAATAGTAAAGACCATTCACAGCAGCCTGCCCCTCCAGTCCTTGGAGGGAACAACCAGGAACACAAAGGAACTCCTCCTTTCTGACTCCGCCTGTGTAAGCTGCCTGCTCCATTGCTGATTTACTGCTCTCCATTCTGTAGCTCATATTATTAGCTCTTTTACCTTCTATGTCACCCAGTGGTTATTGTTATGGGGATCTGATCTTACCACTGAAGGTCTAGCTTACCATCTTAAAACTTTATGAAGTCTCCAATGCTCTGGTTTTCCTTCCCTACTTTCCCCTATTTTTTATATTTTACAGAATAATAAAATTGTTTTGGTTGGAAAAGACCTTTAAGATCATTGAATCTGACCATTAACCCAGCACTGCCAGGTCACCACTCATCCATGTCCCTCAGCACCCACATCTCCATGGCTTTGAAACCCCTCCAGGAATAAGGACTCTAGCACTGCCCTGGTTAGCCTGGGCCAGGCTTTGACAACTCTTCCAGGGGAGACATTTTTCCTCATGTCCAACCTAAATTTCCCCTGGCACAACTTTTCCTCTTGTCCCGTCTCTTGTTCCTTGGGTAGAGTCTGAAGCCCACCTGGCTTGAACCTCTTTTCAGGGAACTGTCAAGAGCAAAAAGGACTCCCCTAAGCCTTTTCTCCAGGCTGAACAACTCTGCTTCCCTCAGCCACTCCTCACAACACTTGTGCTCTGGATCCCTCTCCAACTTCATTGACCTTCTCTGGACATGCTTCAGGCCCTCAATGACCTTGTTGGAAGGAGAGGCCCAAAACTGAGCCCAGTATTCAAGGTGCGGCCTCACCAGTTGTTAGCACATGAGGACAATCCCCACCCTAGTCCTGCTGGCCACAGCAGTGCCAAGATTCTGGTGCAGTGCCAAGCCAAGATTCTGGTGGCCTTCTTGGTCACCTGGGCACACACACTGGCTCCTATTCATCCAGCTGTCACCTAATACACCCAGGTCGTATTCTGCAGAGTACTTTCCAGCCCTTCTTCCCTATGCCCAGAGCACTGCCTGGGTCACCTTGCAGCCTTAGATTCTGCATGTAGTTAATGCAGTCTTTCTGCTTTTACTGTCACATCACTGGAAGGTTATCTGTTTTATATTTAAACAGGTAGAAACAAGGACCAGTGAGGACTTCATCCAAAAGTATTATTGATGTTACACACACTGCTGCTGCAAGATTGAAAATATGGGCAGCCTCTTACCTTGACAGACAACTTCTAAATAACATAAGAACAAGCTCTGGAGAATTGTACAGCCTCTGATCAAATTTAAAATAGATTGCTGCAATAAATACTGGAGGCAGTGATGGGACTTTAAATCATCAAACCACCAAAGCAATCTAAAAATAACCAACTGCAGCTTGCAGCCACTTGATTTCAATTTATAGTTTAAATAATTGAGGGTTCCAATTATTTCCAGGTTGCATGTTAGATTTCCTGCTTTTTACACTATTGTAGCTCTTGTGAAGTTTTATACTGGGAGAAAGGGATGCTACCCACCTCTCATTTATCTAAAGAGCCAGTAAAAAGAACATTTCAGATATTTAAAACTACAAATGATACTGCTTGTTCTGCTGTAGCAGTCAGTGATTTTGGGAAAGGGGGCAGGGAAGAGGGATTCTTGCATACTCTGATAGCTGTCTTCATTTTCTACATTAGTGCAATGGCTCAACTTTGAAGTGAGATGTGCTGGGATGAGAAAATATTACATTACAGATTTTTTAGTTGTTTAAACAGCTCCAGTAGTTTAAAGGGAAGAAATGTTTGCCTACAACTCAGAAGACATAGGCTGATGTCCCATACAGTTCTTCTGAGTCCTAAGACATATCTAGCAAGCCACAGAAGCAACTGTGTTAACAGTGAATAATGCATAAGCATGCATATAAATAAAACTAATATTATCAGTTCATAGCTTATGCCCCTACTCCACTAAACGACCATCAAATAACCCTGCTCAGAAAAAAAAGTTCCACAATTTGTAAATCAGTTTGCCCACTACTTGCTTTTTAAGAGAGAAAGAAACCCTTAAACCAGCCTCTCTTTGCAGATCCAGCAAGGTACTCTTTTCATTTTCCCCAAAACTACAGCAAATAATTTGGATGCAACAGATAGAATATGATGCATTCCAAAGGCTTCACGTGTTCTATATTTCAAACACTGCATCCTATAGGCACTTCTTTTTATTCTTTTTAGCAACAGTCTGGTTTTCTGCATCACTTTGCTGATTCCCAACATTGATGTTTTCCATGTTAGCATGTCATTCATCCATCACAACCAGAGAGTAAAACTTGCTCATCTCAGTTGCCTGTCCCTGAACAGGAATGGCAGCCACAACCTTATCAGGAATTCAACTGAAATGAACATCTCTCTTATCAGTACACCTGACAGCTACTGATAAGCTGTGTCATTCCCCTTGTTCTCTCCAGCATAGCTCTTAATTTTGGATTATTTTTTCCCCTGTATTATCAAGTACAAAAAAAGGAACTTCCTCATGAGCTTTCAGTTGTACCTTTAGGCATCATGGTGGCATATTTACATTTTATCTCTCCAAATATATACAGTAGAGTTCTAACTTCATACAAAGGTAAATGTCTTCCCCATGCCTTACAACTGGCTTCTCATGCCAATATTTAGATCATTAAGGACCTCCTCCTGTCCTGTTTAGTTATCAAAAGGCAATTAAAAACTGCCTTAACTGACTACAAAGGAATTATATGCAGTGGAATACATAAGTTGGAGAAAAATCACTGAGGTGGCCTCTCTCCTATGAAGTAAACTAGTTCAAGAACACAGTACTGTTTCATATGGTTCAAGAAGGGTAATAAAGAAGACCCTATTAATTACAGTTCTGTCAGTCTCACTTCAGTGCCTGGTAAAATTATTATTCACTCCATGCAAAAAAAGCAAATGCTTGTTAACTGTCACTCTGTTATGTACAGCATTATGAATGCACCTACCCAGGAAGTTCTCCAATCTGAGCTTTGCCACAATGGATAAACAGACTGCTTGTGTAGAAGGCTGTCAAGCAGAGACCTCAGTTTCATGTCCAGTATTTTCTGAATTTGCCATTTAACACAGACTACCCTATTTAACATTTTTTTCATGAGATATGGAGCCTTCCTGCCACCCTGAGATTTTCACATTGAGAATGAAAGAGTAAGTGGCTGAAGAGGTTACTCTGAATTTTAAGAACTTTGGACTGATTGCTGTTGTTCTGGTGACTATCCCTCTTCTGCCTGAAGGTTTTCAAAGTAGCTAGATTAAGATGGCCATTTGCCCATTCCATATTCATCAAAGAAGCTGATTTAAGCCCCAGATAAAATGTTCCAACCCGTTTCTACAGTAATTTAAGCCAACCCTTTAGTAAAGATGTTTTTTCCACACTTCTGCAATTCTGGAACAACTCCTACCTCTTCCAATTAAGGCAGTACCAAAGCCATCAATTCTTTATTTTTCCTGAATTACAGCACAGCAGATCTGTTGCAACATTCAAGTCAGAACATTTCCCTAGAGTGATATACCCATCATCATCCTATACCTTCCCAATTTATTATCATCATCGCACCAACTCTGCTTTTCCCTTTGCGTGCATAACTCATCCTAATGAAGTATGGCACATTGCACAGCTGTGGGTTTGTAGGCTTGGGATCTGCACAAATAAGAAATGTACCAAAAAGGCACTGAATCAGGACAGAGCTGCAGGGCCAACCTAGATGTGTTTCAAATCCACCATTCTGTCAAAGACTGAAGGAACATCAAGGAGATGGCTCACATTAACAACAATGGACAAGCCACTTTCTAGCAGCTCCTTAAGCCATCCATCATTGGGCTGTTGTGTCATAACTAAATCAAGACTAATCCTACCAAAATTTCAAGCCCTCTGAGTTATTATAATTTCTAACACATGCAAATTGAAAAAAGGATAACAAGTGTTGGGGCAGGGATTTTTCTTTTTTTAAAGGTTAAGGTAAATCAACACAACCCCAGAACATATTGATAATAGAAGACCTCCAAGTACAGGAAAATGTGACTTTGCCTTCAGCTGCACCTGCCTTTATGTACTCTAAAAATACCTTGATGTGATGAGTCATTCCCAAAAGCTTTGCCCCAAGGAAAAACAATCTTCCAAGAACTTTGAATTCTGACATGAACTCCTAAAAATTATATCTTCAGGAACTCTCCTTCTGTGAGTACTGGTGAGAGGATAATTTTACATTAGCTCTGAGCCATAAGCAACAGCAAGAGAGGAATAGTGAAGAACTTCTTTCTCCATACTAGCACCCATGTTGCTCCAGCAAGCAGACTGAAATATTTGTCATTTCCTTGTTGGTTTCCTCCCTGACTCTACCTTTTGGTCTTTAAAAATGCAAGTAGTCATTTGTGCAATGCTTAGATCTATGTAAACACCTTTGGTAATTATTTAAGTTACTAGTGTTTAAAGAGAGCCCATTAGGTCTAGTGTTATGGTGTCTGTCAATTATAATACTCCACCCGAGAACACCAACAGTGATTTTTGTATAAGAGTGTGGGACCAATGTAGTCTGCTGGGACAGATTCACCTCAGAATCAAATGGTCATTGCCGAGATGCATTGAACTGGGTTTGTGCTGTCCAAAGAAAATTTCAGATTTGCAAATATAAGAAAATATACAAGGAACATATACAGCGTGACAAAATTATCCCAAGCAACAGAAGCATGGACCTCCATCAGAAAAAAATATAGAGACAGCAGCAAGAAAAAAAAATAGTTTCCAAGGGAAGGTTTAATACAGTATGCAAGAATGAGATCTCTGTCTTTATTCATAACTATTAATTAGAAATGAAAACCAAGTAAAATATATCTGAAGGACAAAATTAGTTGCAAGACTAATCTTTCCTGAATGTCTTTTTCCTGGTCATTTTCTAGGTCATATTTCTCCCTCATCTACTTGTGTAAAAAGCACTTTTTTTTTTTTTTTTTTCAAGGATATGAGATTTTTAAAAGCTGTATTTGACTTACAGAAGATCAAAAGTAGTTATGTATCCTTGAAAGTGTGACACTCATTTGGATACACACTCATTTGGATATAGAGGGTTTCTTTCCAGCAGCATAAGCGCTCTGGGATCAAAAGCAGCCTCTCAGCCCTCAGGGGCTCAAGTGCTCACCTGGAAAAATGCCAAGTAGTGATTTTTTTGCCTGCATTCTTGAAAAAGATTGTTGTTTCCACCCATTTTAAAATGTGCCTTGTTAAAAATACTCTCAAGAAACAGTATGTACAGTTGTTCCCAGTGGAAAACTATACAGATATATGCCAGAGAAAATTACTCTGTGGAGGGGGGGACCGTCTCCAGCTCAAGTCCCCAGAGAAATAAGGACTCTGCTATTTTGTCAGAGCTGCTTACTACCATTTGTGCATTTACTTGCAATGAATGATGTAACCCACTATAGTGCAGTTGGAGAGAAATGAATGGGCTGGAGAAATATTACACTTGAGAAGAAAACAAACCATTTTTACGGACAGAAGCTGTGCAGTAATTTACCATCAAGTCTTTACAAATGAAAAGAGCAAAGTGAAAAACACAGAAAAGTTCCCCCAGTACTTTTCTTCAGTGCAAATAATAGGGTGCTGGTTTTCAAAGGCATTTGGCTGTTCTGTTGGTTTTGGGGGAGAGGTCATCCCAGCAAAGGCAGGGAAAGTGTAGGTACACTGAGGAAGCTGCTCAAGTTCAACTGCTGATGCTGTCACTTCTTACAAATTATTTTGGATCTGCAGCTGGAAGCAGCAATAACTGATAATGAAGACAGCAATGGTGGGGACTGAAGAGTAGGTCAGAGCAGGGACTCCATGACAGGACTGTGTCCTGGGCACCACAAACTGGCAAGACACAGTTTGGTATCACTTTTAGAATCTCTGCCCTTCCAGTGGATGTATGTGTAGGAGAATAAGGAAAATAAGGTCCTTTTCAACTTGTCCAGCCTCCATGGATCAGGGACTTCTTGTTCTGCTGTTCTACACCAGGTGGCTTCAGAGCAAATATAAATTATCTATGAATTTCAGGTTCTATGGGCAAATAAGTCCCTAGATACTTACACACCATACTACAGGGTTTTGGAACACAGTTCAAAATTATTATTGGACTAACATTTACCTTTTTACCTGCTTTTATGTTTGCAAGCCCCAGTTTTACTTGCATTGGTAGTTCCCAAAGGATTACACAGTGAATATAACTACAGGAATTTTATATTCCTGGAAGTAAGCCAGGCAGACATCAGCCAAAAAGGTAATGATTACCTTTCATAATGATTATTTCATTGCTACCTTCAGTTCTAGTCCACTCTAGACTGCAAAAGCAATGCTTCTCCAACCAGGAGGCAGGCAACTTCCATAGTCAATTACTGTCCTCCATCAGCCTTGATTATCAAATAGAGATCATCAGATGCTCTTTGTGAAGCATTCATCCCCACAGAAAAAAAGACAAGCCTATCACAGCTGAAATAGGCAAAATATTCTCATTTGCTGCTGATGGGTTCTACAATAATCTGGTCAAATCCAGTACGCTGCCTTTCCCTTTGAAGTAAGGACTCCAGTAAAACTTGCTGACATTGATTAATAAAGATAAGTACTAGTAAAGAAGATAAAAATGAAATGCCAATACTTTCCCACATAACCCTGAAAAAGCTGTCTCCAAAAAATGATCAAAATCAAATCTTGAATGAAGCTATAGTCCCATAAATGAATACCTTGGCCTCAAGGCTCTCTGTATAAAATACAGAAGTATTAATTACAAAGTTGAATAGAGTTAACATGAGAGAAGTCTGTCATCTTGGGTGCTTCCTTGAAAGGTTAAGTGATACTGTTTCACACATGCTCAGACAGAAGTAGGAGCTGAATCCTTTCTATTATTGGAAAAAAATGAGCTAAGAGTTAGATCAGTCCACAAATAAGGGAAAAAAAACCCAAACCAACAAAAAAACCACACCAAAAAACCCCCAAAAACAAAACAACAAAAAAAACCTGAGAGATGGGGAACTACTCAGTTTTGTAAATTATACTGAAAACTAACTTGTTCACTTCCTTTCTATATTCCTCCTCAAATTTCTACAGAATTGTTAATTTCAGCATTTCATTGGACACATACACAATTCTTCCCACCAGATTTTCAGTCCAGCCCTGACCAGAAATAAATATATTAGAATTTATTCACACACTGTGCATCATGAAGTGCATCACCTGGAACCTTCTGCAGTGTACCACAGGGCACTTCATACTGCTTCAAAACAGTCCAGGAATAGTGAGGTCTCCCCATCTTTCTTCCAGTGAACAAGAGAGAATTGATTTTTAAGAAGCTCAAAGATGCTTTACTGCAAAATTGAATAGCAACAGTATTAACCCTAATCACAGAATGGTAGAGGTTGAAGGGGACCTCTGGAGATTGTGTTGTCCACCTCCCCTGCTCCAGCAGCATCACCCAGTGCAGGTTGCCCAGGATTACACCGTCCAGTCAGGTTTGGAATCTCTTCAGAGAAAGAGACGCCACAGCCTCTTTGCAAAGGAAGTTTTTACTTATATGTTAAGGGATTTTTTTCCTTCTATTCCTTCCTAATGATAGCACTCCTCTATTGATGAGGTTTATGGGGAGAAGAAAGGGACGAAAAGGTTGAGGACCATAATACATTTTACCCTCACATTGGTCGAGATACATAACACAGTGGCAAAGAAGAGTAACCTGCAGACACATTAGTGTCAAGTCTTCTTATTAAATTTATACTCATTAA
>JAOEGS010012257.1:0-40978 GCA_025447755.1 Corythornis vintsioides | reverse complement strand
CTTTTTTGGTGGGTTTTTTTTTGGGTTTTTTGTTGTTTTTTTGGGGGTTTTTTAATTTTTTTTTTTTTTTTTTTTTTTTTTTTTTTTTTTTTTTTTTTGCTCGGGCACCGGGGCTGGGGTTGGTGGGGGGAAGATGAAGGGGGAGCGACGGCGCCGGCGCAAGCGGTATTTTCAAATGGGGCAGTGGGCACCAGGGCTGGCCCGGGGGAGCCCCCTCCTCGCTCGGGGCTAGTTGTGCAGGACGGCTTGGCAGCTCGCAGCGTTTGCTTCCCCCTCTTGCTTTTCTCTCTCGGTTTCTTTTTTTTTTCGGTATGTTGGTTTGTTTTTTTTTTTTTCCTTTCCTCCCTTTTCTCGCCCCGCGCAGCCGGGCAGGGGGATCCGAAGCGCCCGTGGGGACCCCCCGAGCTGGCCCGCACCCCTCACCGACCCCTCCGCTCACATCGTCCCACGAACCGGCACTCTTGGGACCCCCCTTTTTGTTGTTGACTTGATTTTTTTAAAAAAAATTATTTTATTATTTTTATTTCCTCTTCTCTTTAGTTACGTTTTTAAACCTATTTCCAGCTGGAGTTTGCCATCGTTTCAGTGACTTGAATCAAGTCGTAGCTTGTAAGGGCGAATGCCTCCTTGCGTCTCTGTTTCAGGAGAAGTGATATTGCAGAGCTCAGTGTTCAGGGTGGGGGGAAGAAAAGTTTTAGCGAAGTAGCCCTGTGCCAAGTCCAGGCGGGGGGGGGCAGAGGGACCAATCCAGCCACCCCTGGCCGGGCAAACCTTACGGCTACTGAGAACATCCAGTTTGGCCTCTCTGGGCTTTAAATCTGTGCTCAGCCTCTGCTAACCTGAAATGATGTGTTTTGGTTGTTTCTTTATTATTTATTTTCTTTAAATTTTGTTTTTGTTTTGGTTTTTCGTGGGTTGTTTGTTTTTTGTGTCTGTGCTTTTGTTTAAGAATTGCAATTTTGTTTCTTTCTAAGAGTGGAATAAATGTAAACACTATCCTGAGGTCCCCAGCTAGCCTTGCCCCCTGGGAGGGTTTCCAGGACTGCTGGGCTTTAGGGGCTTTGGAAGGGAGAGCCTGGCCCCGCGGGCTGGCAGATCTTCAGCTGGCATCTCCTCTCCCCCCAAATCGTGTTTTTTTTTACTGTGCTCTTCGTTGATTTAGCTGCCAGATGGGGAAACGCTGCTGGGTTTGACTTTGCCAGAGTTGCTGCTGGGGCTAAATGCATCTCACCTGCAGTGACTGTTCCCCAGGTCCTGCTTTCAAAGTCAAACCAGCTCCTTTTGGGCGGATCAAATACAGGTGTCAGGGATCATCACAAACACACCCGCCGGAGCAGAAAGCGCCTACCCCTTAGCACACAAAAGCAGTTTAATCTCGGGGGTGGCTGTTGGGAGATTTGCATTTCCTTTGATGCTTTTGTGGAAGACAGTCCAAACCCCTGTTGATAGGGGCAGGATCGGGCCCCTGCGTGTATTCCTGCGTTTCCTTTTAGACCTGAGCTCTCCCCTTGGCGCCGTAGATACTCAATAATTCGTTGTGTTATTAGTCATGTTGACTTTGCCGGGGATGGAGAGGGGGAGTGTGTGTCACCTTGCTGCTGGCTCAGGGAAGGATTTTTCTCGGTGGTGCAAGTGAAAAACAACTGATTTATCTGCTCATTTATAAATGTATGTGTGCGTATGGCGGGGAGAGGGGTGGGTCTTTGCAGCGCACGGGGAGAGGCCAGAGGAAAAACAAGGCAGGCACCCCAGGACCGTGGTGCCTGGTTGGGGTTAGAACTTCCCATCTCTGGCTTGGGAGACAGTTGAGCTGCCTGTGGGAGTTGTTTGGGGTATGTCGTCTGGGTTTGTGTCTGCTACGTGTTGTGCAGCTGCAGAAGAGGCTCCTAAACTTTATCCGCTGGCCTTTGGTCACTGACTGATGGAAAAATCAGAAGGTCAGAGGGTTCTGCAGGCTCTGGAGGGGGAGATCTTGGCCCTGCTCTGAGCATGGGAAGCAGGTTGAGCCTGGAAATGTGTGAGCAGGAGTGAGGAGAGCCTCCAGAAGTGTGAGCAGAGACCTCCGCAGTGAAACCAGAGCAGAGCTGGTAGGGCCTTGGGGGCCTTGGTGCTTTTTGGATGTGGGGTGGTCCAAAACCCACCCAGTCCTGACTTTGCAGAGAGCCAGGGTGTTTCGTCAGCCCCATCCCTTGTCATAGTTGGGAACTGAAATTTACAAGCCAAACCTGTGGAGTTTGATTGCTTGCACACCAGTATGGGCCTGAGCTGGAGAACAGGAGCAGCTGGGGGCCAAAATCAGGCTCCATTACTGTGTGGCCCATAAAAATCTCAGCCTCGTTTGGCCTAAAAAGGATCATCTGGTGGAGGTTCCTGGCTGAGTCGTGCCCATGGTTAGACTCAGACAACCCTGCTGATGTCATGGGTGCAAGTGTGGCCAGCACTGGGCACTTTTAATAGTAGTACCTCATTTTCCTACTTGTTTTGGGAGCTGCTGGCAGGTGCCAGGCAGAGGCTCCCCATGAGGACAGTATGTCCCTGGGCATCTCTTGGTCTGGATGCCCTTGCCTGGTGACTGCTCTCTGCTCCTGGGACAACCTTCAGCCTGGTCAAGTAGTCTTTGGGCAGCAGGGCTGCTCGTGCCTGCTCTGTGTAGACTTCTTACATGACCTCACCTGGGGTGAGGGTCATGAACACCTCAAGGTCCAGCAGACGTGGCCTTAGAAACTGTCTAGGGCTTTGAGTGATCAGGTATGTCTTGCTTTTGTTCCTCCAAACTGTGCTGGGTCTCCATGAGGAGGAAAATAAAGAAAAGGCTTATGAGGCTGGGGGTATCCACATCTCCAGCCTGGTAGGATGCATGTGCTGAGGTGAGGCTTTGCATGGGGCCAGCTTGACTGATGTGCAAACCAGAATACTTGGTTCTTTGGGTAACTGCTTGTTCCCAAGATTCTGATCATTGAAATCCTTTTTTTGGCTTCATTTTCTTTCTCTGCCTGTTCCCTTAAGAAGGTGGTAGGTCCTGGGGAGCTAAAGCTGGATGGTGAACTTAGGGAGCCCTCTCTCGAGGCTCATGGTGGAGAGTCTCCTTCTCTGGAGACACTCAAGTCCTGCCTGGATCTGTTTCTGTGTGACTTGGTCTAGGTGACCCTGCTCTGGCAGGGAGGTTGGACTAGATGATCTCCTAGGTCCCTTCCAATTCTTAACATTCTGTGATTCTATGAAACAGTTAATGGGTGTCTGAGGCCAGTTCTTCCCTCCGGGAGGTCAGTTCACCAGGTTGCAACCTCTGCGAGTCCGTCTTCCCACCCGTGTGGCCGTGCCAGGGCCAGCTGCAGCTGCTCAGGATGTGGGGTAAGAACTGGCCGTGCACGGTCAGGAAAACAGCAAAACAACCCCCCCTGTGTGGGTGTGGGGGCTGCTGTGGGTGGAAGAGGGTGTGGGAGTCTGAGCATCCATGAGACATCTTCATGCCACATCCCCTGGCTTTGTTGTTGGGCATGTAGTCCTGGATGGCTCTGTAAAGCCCAAGGCAGGTTGGTGGGAGCTCCTGTTGGCACCGAGACCTCGGCGTGATCCTCAGTTCTGCTGCTTTTAACTTCAGAAACTTACAGCTGATAGGAGAATCCATAGGGAGATGAAATTCTGAAAGGTTCAGTAAGTGTCTGAGCATCCCTGTGTGGAAGGAGGAATCCTCTGGATTCCATCTAGAGGAGATGGATCCATGTGGAAGATGCTGTCCAGCTCCATGGGGTTGCTGGTGCCTCGCCAGAGAGGGGCCTCGTCAGAGTAAGAGATAAAGTCTTGTCATGTCCTGGTCTCTCTTGCTGAAGTGTGGTGTAGGGCTCGACCTCTCCCAGTTGACATATGCAAAACAAGCTGGGAAGGAATTTTTGCCTTTTTCAGAATCTGGGCTGTGACAGTTAAATCAATCCTCTGAGGGTCCATGAGTTTACTCTATGTCGTCCTGCTGTGTTGGAGAGAGCGTTTGTGTTTCTCATATTTAGGGCATTTTATTTATTTAAAAGAGAGCGGGGGAGAAAGCCACAGAATTTTAGTTATTCATTGCAAATATTATTATTGGCATTTAGCTCCCGTTGGAAGGAAAAAAAAAATAAAATAAAAAAAAATCGAGGGGGGGAATCAAAACATTTCACTGGAAAATACACCCAGGCTTTGTCCCACCCACATCTTGGAGGCGAGAATAAATATTTATTAAGAAACGGGTTAAAAACCTTTTTGTTGGAGTATTGTTTACTGGGAGCAGGGGGGATTCACGTGTGCCAGGGCTCTGCCACCCGCAGAATTTATTTATTTATTTAGTCGAGATGGTGATGAAAACAAACAAACAGCAGAGCTGCGGGGCAGGGATTTGGGTTTTGGGATGTTCTTCTCTCTTGTGCTGGGTGCTTGTTCCTGCCTTTTTGGGGGACCGTGTGTGAACGGGGTGTTCCCCCGAGGCTCCCTGCTGCCTGAAACCACCAAATCCTTCTTTTTGCTATAAATATCCCACGACCCTGCTGTGGGAAGTGAGATAGCAAGAGGGGGGACCCTTGGCAAGGGGCTTCACCCAGGGTGGTGGTGATGGAGTGGAGATACCAAAGGGGTCCCTGCAACCCAGCCAGGCTCCTTCTCTCCACCGAGCTGGGCTGCTGGTGGTGGCCAAAGCCGTGGACATCTCCAGTCACTGGGCATCGAAGGGACCTTCTCTGAGAGCTTGGTAACCTAATTGGGCTCTAATTAATCTTGTTCTCTGGCTCCCATCCCCATTGCATCTCCCCGTCATCACCTCCCTTCGCTGGGAGGGAGCTGGGTCTCTCCTCCCTCCCAGGGCACACTGGTGGTGCAGAATCCGACCCGGCAGCTCCGTAATTGCTTCCTAAAAGGCCCAGGTGGGCTCTCAAAAGTCAGCAGAGCTACAAAGCAATCGGGGAGGCAGCCTGGGTGGTTTTATTTTAATTGGTTTTGTCAGGAGTTGCTGTATTTTATTACATTTAAAGACTAGACTCTGGAATAACTTTGAACGTTTGACACACACACAAAAAGCAGCTTTCTGACATTTTCCTCTTTGCTTGTCTTTTATGTTATTTCTCCCCTCTCCTCCTCCTCAAAGGAAAGCGTGTGCCTGGAGGGAGGACAGTGGAGGAGGGAGGAGTGGTTGTGTCTCTCCAAAGGCTGCTCGAACATCAAGGCAGCACAAAGCAGACGAAATATTATTGCAAATAAGGATATTTATTTATTTATTTATTTTCAAACCCAAAACAACCAACCAAAAACCCCTAAAGAAGGATCCCCCACACATGCCAGCCAGCTCAAACTGCTCAAAATTTTTTCAGACAGAAGCAATTTAGCCTGGGTAAAATTCTCTATTGTTGAGATGGAAACTGGCTGTGAGAACTTGCCTTCTCTAACAACGTTCTGCTAAGCAAAAGCAAAGTGAAGTCAGAGAAACAACCTGAGTTTTTCTTGTGAGAAGAGTGAGCATTTCAAAATGGAGGGTGTTTGCTGAGATAAACAGGGAACAATTCCCTCACAAGAAAGGGACGAAAGGATTCACATTAAGCCCAAAATGCAGCTCCTCTCTCTCCTTTGAAATTCTGTTTAACGTGGAGTTAAAAAATAATCCTGTTCAAACAGACCACTCTAAAGCATAAAATGGTTGGGTTTAGTTTGTTGGTTTGCTGGCTTTTGTTTGGGGTTTTTTTGGTATTTTTTAATGTGTTTGTTGTGATCTACAATAAAAGTTTCAAGGCTGCACCTTAGGGCTGTAATTCTGATCTCAGCCCTGTTCCGTGCCAGCTCCTGCCTCTGTGCATCAGGAGGGGACGATAGATCTTACCTTGAAAACTTGTAGTCTGCCCAGATGAGAGAGATACAGGGTGGGAAACTGAGGCACGCGGGTGCGTCTGGCGAAGCTGGGAACGGGGCCCGGAGCCAGGGCGTGGGGTGGTTGTGAAACCTTGGCTGGGATGGCAGCTTCCAGCCCTGCAGAGCTGATCCATATGGGGTTTTTATGCTGGGATTTTGAGGGTCCCAGCTCTTGGTAGCCAAAAAAACCTCCCAAATCCAACCTCAAAAGCTGCTTTCTGGCTTGGGAGCAAAGAAAAGCTCACAGATGGGGTTTGTGTCTCGGCCGGGTGCTCCCAAACCAGAGGGTAAGGAAGAAACATCCCTGTTCTGCTCTGGTGGGACATGGTTCCTCTTGCCATGGGCATTGCTCCTTCCTTCAAACCCCAGGGAATTATGACATTTTTGGGGGGAGGGTTAACTCTTGGGCTTGGTGGGCCCTAAGTGGAGGTTGGTGGTGGGTTTGGGTCTTGTCTGAGCCCTTTCCCCAGATTGCATCGGCTGTGAGATTGCTGCAGAGCCAGGAGATAAAAGGTGCAATACTGGTATTTGCAACCAATAAAATGGTAATGGAATTCCCATCTGGTTGTTACTTTTCATGGTCTCCTCTTTTGTGGAGTTTTTGCCTTTCTTCAGCTTTTACAGACTTGAGGAAAAAAAAAAAAAAGTAAAATAAAAAGGTGGAAGAAATAAGGGGAGGGGGAGCTGAGGGCAGCTCTGCAGCCCCCTGAGGTTTACAGCCTGTCAGCTCATGGAGCAAATCCTTTGTGCTGGGGCTGCCAGGAGGAGATTAGGGAGGGATGAGGGATGCCCCGTCTAGTTTCAGCTGGCTGTGCGGCGCTGGGCACGAAGGCAGAAACATTTGATTACTGTGTTTTGTTTTGGGTTTGGGTTTTTTTTTTTTTTCATTTTCATCTGACAAGTAAGTGCTGAAAAGTGACTTTTTTTTTAAGCTTTGTTTATTTTGGGGGGGTTGTTTTTTTTCCCCCTGTGAACTCTGTGGGCTGCTGCGAGACAATTTGGTTGTGGGCAGCGCGTCTCCTACGTGCCCATTATGGAGTGGAACTGAGGCAATGGCAGGGGGTGAGGCAAGAGCAGAAGGAGAAGCATGGGAGAGGGGGTGAATTCCCGGCCCAGAGCCGCCTGGAGATGCCGAGGTAGGGAGATGGGCTTGGCAGGAGGTGCGACGGAGGAGCTGGTGAGTGATGGCAGAGGCATGAAGGGGTGTAGAGAGGAGGAGGGGGGTCAGAGAGAGGCAGGAGTGGGACCAGCGGGCCTGTTGCAAAAGCTGGGGGGGAGAAGAGAGCCCCCCTGTCCCCACTGGTCATCCCTGCCAGATCATGCTGGACCTCCCTATCCCCACTGGTCAACCCTGCCAGACCATGCTGGACCCCCCTATCCCCACTGGTCAACCCTGCCAGACCATGCTGGACCCCTCTATCCCCACTGGTCATCCCAGCCAGACCATGCTGGACCCCACTATCCCCACTGGTCATCCCTACCAGACCATGCTGGACCCCCCTATCCCCACTGGTCGACCCTGCCAGACCATGCTGGACTCCCCACCTCTTTTTGCTGCCCCATCTTTCTAAGAGAGCAGCTTTATCAGGCGTGGGAAGCTGTGGGCTCTGCCTCGTGGAAGGAGCCGTGGCCTCTCCCACCAGCGAGCGGGGCCTGGCCGGTGGCAGATAAGGGCCTATCAGTGGCAGGTTGTGCTGGAGATGCTTTTCCATGCTTTGGTGGGGAGATGAGTGGCTCCGTGGTGCTTTGCATCAGCCTTGGGGCTGCTTTTAGAGACCCCCTGGCACCCCACAGCTGCCGTGCAGCCTGGGATGGGGGTGAGAGGCTTAGCAGGGGGTGAAAACAGGGGTCCCTGTGAGGGCACCCGAACGCTGGTGAGGGACCAGGCGAGTTGCAAACGGCCGCCTTGGAGCTGTGCACCTGCACGGCCAGCCCTCCCTTTTGACCTGCGCTTGTTCAAGTGTGATTTTCAATTGATCATAAAAATCCAGCGTGATTCACGGCGCTTCTGCCCTCCAGCCTGCTGGGCTCCGTCTCTCCACATTCACTTAGCGTGAGAGAGCAAATTGCCCTCCAGTTCATCCTCCTCATTCTTAATGGGGAGCCGAGGCTTTCTGGGTCTGCTCCCTCCCGTGCACTCCTTGACTGATAATACATCAGAGATGGTGGCTTAGCATTTTAATTTAATTTTCTTTCTCTTTCGCTCTCTTTTTTTTAAAAAAAAATTTAAATTTATTAAGAAAACCCATTTCAAGGCAAGCTCCCAAACGCTGGGGTGGGGAAGGAAGGAGGGAGGTGCAGCTCCCTGCTCCATCCCAGTGCAGCCCCCGTGTGCGTGCGTGCGCGTGTGGCTCACAGACAGTGAAATTGCACCCTAGAGTTATAAAGCAATTGTCTAGCTCAGCAGCAGAATGAGCATGAAATGGTGCAGAAAGCAACTAAATAAAATTGGGTAAGGCAGATGCATGAAAATAATGACATCTCTATACCGTCGCCAGGCGCGCTTGCTCGTTCTCCTGCACGCAGATAAACTTTTATAACAGACTTTGCATTGATTTTCCCGGGAAAGTTCTGAAACGCGGATGTGTGGGAAGAGAGGTGTGACCCCCCTGCACCCCTTCTTCTGTGTTTTGGGGGCCGTCGTGCTGTGCATCACCCCCTTTTCCCTCCCCACTCCTCGGCACTCTCCACGTCTCTTTTTTTTGTTGTTTTCAGAGTAGGATTTTTATGCTCAGTCAAACACCAAAGCGATAACCTTTGAGACTTTGCTTCCTGGCTGTGCTGGGCTGGGTGAGAGCGGGTGGCTCTCTGGGGTGACCTGCCCTGTCTCATGTAAATTGGGCATAGAGATGCTTTACTGGCTTGTGCTGGCTTTGGAGTTTTCTCCTCTTAATTTTTCCCCCCTGGCTGGTGGCAGTTGTACGAATGGGACTGTTGTGTGGAGCTTTAGGACATGAGAGGGATGGAAAATGCAGGTTGTTGCACTGACTGTGTCCCCAAATCCTTTCTCCCTGGTGATGGCTGGTGGCACCAGGGCCACCCTCTCCCACCCTCCACGTTTATCTGGCTGCACAGGTTAAAAATGCCCCAAACTGGGGGTGTGGAGAATTGACCTTAATTGCATTTTCCTCCAAGATATCCTCCCCGGTGCTTGTGCTGGGATCTGTTCTGCTGTCCCTGCTCCAGTGGTCTCAGCAGAAGCAGGTTCCCCCATCCTGCTCCTGGGAAGCCAATGTGCTTCCCAGCTTGTTTTGACATTTCACTCCTCTTGTTCTCATATCCACATGAAGCTGGGAACAGGCCTAATCTTCCCACCCAGGAGGCCCTTTAGGTAACATTAAGGTTGTGTCCCCACTATCCTTGTGCCCTCCTGCCTCTGAAGGCATCACCCGGCACCTCTCCAGGTTCTGGGGATGCTCCTTCTTGAGAGGGTGTTCCCTGCTGCATCCCAACTGGAGTGGGTCATCCCAGGGATGGGGAGTGAGTGGCAACATTCAGTCTCCCCCAGCCTTCCCAATTTGCTGCTCTCCTCTCCAGAGGGCTCGGAACTGAGCTGGTCGTGGATCCTTTCCCCCCTCTGTGAGGACAATTTAAGCCCGTGTTTGTGCTGCTGGGCTTGCTGCGCCAGAGCCTGGGGCTCACCACCCAGCGCCCTTGCAGCCAAACCTCCTTCTCTGATTTTCCTTTGCTGGGACATGTCCCCGGGGTCCCAGATTAGCTGCTCCAGTGCTTCCCTGCTACCTCCCCATCACACGCAGACCAGCGTGGATCCCGCGGGTGGCTGCTCAGCACGGCACCGAGCCCAGCAGCGCGGGACACGTGTGCGTCCCGCTCCTCGCTGCCTGCAAAATCCCAGCTGCTCTGGAGAGGGGCAGAGGAGGAGGCTTCCCCGTGGAGATTGTTCTGGCTCTGGGTGGGTGGAGGCCGAGGCCCTGCCAGTGTTTTTGCTGGTGTGGAGCCACAGCAGCAGAGTGGAGAGCAGGGAAGCGCGCGCGTGTGAAAACCGGTGTGAAGGAATAAATCAGGCTGAGAGTGAAAGGTTAAAGAAATCCAGAGGAAGCAGAGTGATGTGTGTAATGGAAAAGGGTTTCCTGTACCTCCAAGGGCCACCCAGGCTCCCTTCCTCTCAGGGTAAACCTCCTAAAGCTGAAACTTTCTGCACCCCTGAGCAAGCTGTGGACTGCTGGGTGGGCACGTTGTGAGCAAGCCGTGCCAATTAATACTTTGCATAACGTGGTCTCTCCCAGCCTCTGCAGTGGTGTTTCTAGGATGTCCAGGCAGTTCTGGGGGAGAAGAGCACTTGGGGAGTGGGAACAGAGCTCAGAGAGGTCATGATGTGATAAACTGTGCTGCCCTGGGCACCCTTAAATCCCCATCCTCTCCACAGCCATCCTTGCTGGGCTGGTTTTCTGTAGGTGAGCTGTGCTGGCTGCCCTGTGCTCCTGTCAGGGACCAGACATCAGAGGTGGCTCTAGGAAGAGTTAAGGCTCCTGGGACAATTACCTTCAGACCCCTATTTAAACACTTAGGAAGGCTTAGTGATCCCTGCCAGAGATAGCCTGGCCCCAGGCCAGCTGATAACTATTGTTTGCAAATATCAGAGACTTTATCTAACCAGGGGTTCAGAGCTGGGGCTTGTTGGGAGCAGGAATCCCTCCCTCTAATGGGGGGGGCTCTGCTGACCTGCTGTGGGGGGCTGATGCTGTACAGCGACTTGCATCTGTATGGAGAAAGGTAGCACCCTGAATTACACCCTGCTGGCAGGTTGCTTTGCTGCTGGTAGGGTTGCAAGGCATGGATTTAGTTCATTAAGGCTTTTGCTCAGGTTTTGAGTTGTATTTTAGTAGAGGTGCTGCCGTGCCCTGCAGCTCCAGTGCAGCTCTGCCCTGGGGTTTCATCCTTCTCCAGGAGGGAAGAGCCAGCAGATTGTTATGGCAAGTCACTCCCTCTTTGTGCCTCACCTGTGGGGCAGGTTTAGGCTCTGGAGATCAGAGGCCATCGGTCACCGTGGGCTTTGTTTAGCTCGGGCACTTGGTTTTCTCCTCTCTGTTGTTTTTCCACCTGTGCTGCAATAGCTGAGGGGTGTTTGGTGCTGCTCCTTGTGGGCACCCGAGCACTTTGGCAAGCTGGATGTTATGCCATGGGAGTCAAGGCTGGGCAGGCACAGAAAACCACATCTGGCTTCTCCAGCAAGGTTTTACAGCCTCTGTGTGTGTCCGAGAAATGTTGCAGGGCAGGGATTTCTTGTAGCAAGCCCTGAGGGGCAGGTAACAGCACAGTGCCCACCTAAAGCCCCCACCTGTGTAAATGGAGAGGTTCCACCTCCCTCAGTGCCTTCCCAAACCCTCACAGCAGCATGGGGGCTGCAGAGCTGGTCTGGGCATCCTCCTAGGTCTCTTTCATGGACATGTGGCATTGGCCCTGGGCTACTGCCCTGGCTGCCATAAGGTGCAGCTTGTGGGCCCCAAGCTGGTGTAGCTCACCAGTACCCTGGGATGTCTACTGATGCTGAGGGAGCCCAAAATCTCTCCTCTGGAATTTGCAAGCAAGCAAGCCCCAGGATATGGCCCAGGCAGCAGTGGTCAAAGCTTATCCCAGAGAGCTAAGGGATGCTCCTAGTTCTGCCTGAAACATGAGGACACCAGACCAGTCCTTTGGAGGGAGGAGAGGCTGTGTTGGGGTGGAAAAGTGCCTGTGCTGGGTTGTACTGCAAGTCGAGGTCCTCGGTGGCCATACCAGGTGGGAAGGGGCAAGCACAGGGCCAGCTGGGCACGGGCAGATGTCTGTGGGATGGGAGCAGCCAGTCCTGCCAGTTGTCCCCTGATGAAGGGCTGGTTCTGAGAGGTCCCCCAAGCCAGGGTGAGGGCTGGTCCCTCTCTACCCCTAGTTCCCTGGGCTCTTCCTTGGCTGGTCTTGGTGGCTTAATTGTAGTCTTTGGGAGCACAGACTCTGGGAAAGTGCCCAGAGAGCTTGGTCCTGGCTGGGGGTATGAGCTCACTTTGCAGAGGAAGGGAAGGCAAAGCCAACGTGCTCCCTTGCTGAATGCATCTGTACAAATAAATACAGCAGAAGTGACTCGATGAAAAAAAAAAACCAACAAAAAAACAACCTCTCTCATGGTCCTGCCCCTGTAATTGTCAGTGTGGAAATCGTAGATGGGCACATGAGGACTTGCAAGAGGATGATTAATTCTGCAGCCCTATTTCAAAAGCGTAGGAAATGAGCCTCCCAACACTGCCTGGCCCCGTGCCAGGGCTGGGGGTCGTGGTGACCCTTGGGCAGAGGAGTCTGGCGTGGACCCCGCAGGCGCTGGCAGGGTCAGCAGCTCGGATTGATCTGATCGAACGGGTTTGAGATCACGTCAGCTCAGCAAAGGACTGAGAGTGACCTGCAGTGATTTGCTGGCTTTATTCTGAAAGGGATGATGTGCTGGGCTAGGGGAGAAGGAAGGGAGGTTGTCATTGTTGCCTCTGTGTGCTGGGGTGGCTTGGGGCAGGACTGGCAGCTTTTCCAGATTTTCATGTTTTTTACGCTGGGAAGAGGTAAAATCCTGAATGTACCTACAAGGAGCAGTTAGGAGAAGGACTTTCCATCCCAGCTCTTGGCTCTATAGGTAGCTGCAGAAGAAGAATGCTATAAGGAGCTATTCATCATTGCAATTATTTTATTAAGAGTACACAGTGTGCTGGAAAAGATGGAGCTTTGGGATGTTTTCATCATTATAAATACTGGTTGGTTACATCACTCAGCTTTAAAAAATGGTATGTGTAGGCCTGGTGAAAGAGGATTTGCAGACAGCCCTGGCAAGGAGAGCTGGGTGTCTGTCCCCAGCAGGGAGAGCAGCTCAGCCTCTGTCCTTGCACCTCCCCGGGGACCAACGGGCAGAGAAGACTCCGGGCCCTGCCCCGAGCAAGACCCGGTGGGGAATTTGTGCACTGGTGCCAGTTACAGGCTGGAGTTGGGTGAAATGGGCTCTTTGAGAGCAGCCACATTGTCTCTGTGGGAGGTGGGTCAGCTCCCACATGGAGATGTGGAGCCCTGTAGCACACCCCTGCTCCCCACCCTGCGGGTGCTCTGAGTAACCTCACCCAAAATGCTGCTCTGAGACCCATTTCTGGGGTTTTCTGTCTCATGTGGGGCCCAGCATGTTTTGCAGGGGTTTGCCCACCTCGGTGACACCCCATCCAGGCAGTGGCAGGGCAGGCAGAGAGCTGGCACCTCCACCTGCCTTATCGCAGCCACGCTCCAGGGCTAAAGTCCACGATGGGAAAATGCCCAGTGGACTTTTAACTGGAGTCCTCAGGAGAGCCCAGCTGAGAAACTTTTAACTGTTTCATGCTGATCTCTGATGGAAAGCGAAGAGAGAATCAATGAGGAGGGTGGGGGTGATGGAGACAGTGCTGGATGGTGCTGGGGTTGTCACTTTTCACATTGACCCCACCACTGGCTCTGGGCACAGCTGTGCCATGAGCTGTGGGTCTCCCAAAATCCAGATGTGGGCCTGTAGAGGCTGCACTGGGGTCACTGGACTGTTCTCCTTGGGACACATCTCATCTCGTGCCCCTGCCCTCCTCCCTCTGCTCTCCCTCCTGCTGCGTCGCCTGAAAAGATGAACCCTGTGGGGTGGGGAGGGGGTGGCCATTGCTCCTCAGCATCCATATCAATGGGGAGATGCATCTGGAGGTTGAAAGGAGACTTAGCTGCTGCTTTTTTTTTTGCTGTCCCATATGCTGGTTTTGCCTCCTGGGCAGCCAGGGTGGGATTTGTTTCAGCATCTTCATCCTTATTCCTCTCGCCCTTTTCCTTGATTTAGTTTTACATATTAAAATTATTTTTTTTTTCCCCTGTGAGTTGTGAATCTTATTTGCTCTGAGCAGGTCCCAGTTGCCAGCGTGGGGCTTGTTTGGTGCCTGTGTGTGAGAAGATCAGGGCTTTCCTGTGACTCCAACAAAACCCAGCAGCCACCCTCGCTGCGTCACAGGGCGATCGATCGGTCGGGGATGGGGACAGGGTGTGTCCCCCTGAAGGGCCAGGGCTTTGCCACGAAGGATTTGTGCCCAGCTCAGTGTGGGGAGGCATCCTGAGAGCCCCTGGGTGCAAAGCTTTGCAGGGGAGTGGGAAATCTCCCCACCTGCCACGAGCTGTTCCCTGGGTGGAAATGATTCCAGGGTGAGAAATTCCCACTGTGGAAGCCTTTATTACTGGGCAGAGCTAGGTTTGTTTTGTTTATCATCCATTTACTTGGCTTTGGAGGCATGCCCAGATTTCTCCAATTTTGTGTGTGTGGATGTGTGATTTATTAGGATTCAGGGTTGGTTGCTTTTTTTTTTTTTTTGGGCTTTTTTTTTTCTGGTTTAATTTCACTTCCTCAAACTGACAGGCCGTTTGAACAAACTTCTTTTGGATGATTTCCTCTATAGTTGTAAAGGGACGCCTAAAAATAAAGAGAAAATGTGGCAGCATGGTTGACAATTCAGAAACACACCCGGTCAGCTGCTGTGACAAACCTCAGCCTCAGTTTGGGATAATGGAAAGGGCTCAGAGAGTGGAGAGAAAAAAAAAAAAAGCCAACATGATTTCACTTTTGGGTACTTTGAGCTTTTGACAGCGCTTCAGGGATCACCAGCTTTACTTGTTTAGCTGCAGAGCTGATGGGGCCACGATCCTGAGCACGCTTTGGCACGTTGAGAGCTTTTTGCATGTGAGGGGTCCATTAAAATAGCTGTGCATGTCTGCAGCTCTGCCAGCTCCTTGCTTTGGTTTCCTCTCTTTGCCTTGATCTGTTCCGCAGCAGTCAGGAAAGGGGGGGGAGATGGGAAGGATAATAATAATTAAGAAAAAAAAAAAAAGGAGAAAAATCAATTTAAGAAACAGTGGAAAATCTAATTGCAACCTCCAGAGACTGGGGAGAAGGTAGGTAAGGGCAGAGCACCTGTAGCTGCCTTGAGCTGGGTTTGCTGCTTTTGTTCTGCTGGGGTTTTTACGAGCTGGGGTTTCGCAATGGCGACGAGGCTTTCGAAACAGCCACGACTGGGTTTTGCCTGGGCGTTCTCCAGGGCTCGGCGCCGGGCGATGCAGCCGGCGGCACTGGGAGGTGATGGGGAAGCCCAGGAGGTGGTGGGGGAGCCCGGGAGGTGATGGGGAAGCTCAGGAGGTGGTGGGGAGCCCAGGAGATAGTGGGGAGCCGCAGCGGTGTTGGGGCGATGCTTGGGTGCCGTCTGGAAGCTGGGGAGCAACTGCTTCGTCCATTGGCTTGTGGTGCCTGTCAGCAGAGAGATTGAGATGAAGGAAAACTTCCTTTCCCCTGCCCAAGCTACAAAAGCATGAAAGAGAGAGAGAAAAAAATAAAAAAGATTTCCCCCAGGGATCGGCAGTGATAAAAAGCCTCTTTTTTGAAAAGCAATGAGGGAAAAGAAGTGTGTCTAATCCTCCTGGAGAAGAAAGGGAGAACATCTCTTTGCTGAGAGATGTGTGGGAACTGAAGGGACCCCTTTGTGGATGCAGGGACCCGGTGCTTCTGCCTGGCCAGATCCTGCCTGGATTTGGCTGATGCTGAGGAAGAGTTAGATTCTCTGTGCAGGAGCAGAGATGCTTTTCATTGCCTAGGATCCAAGTGGATAGGCTTGAGGAGATCTGGGAAGCCAGCCTGGGGGTCCCTCTCTGTGCTGCCACGCAGCATGTGGGCAGCAGCGTGGGGTGCATGGGTGCTGGGGAGATGCTGCGGGTTCTGTTGCCATCCCCACGTTGCTCAGTCTTTGCAGAAGAGTTACATTGGCACCTGGAGACATACACAGATTTTCTTACCCCTTTTATCTTTGGAAGATGCAGCCCTGAGCGAGGAGAGACGCTTGTCCCCAGGGTGGGTATCTGAGGGACGACCACAACCCTTCATCCCTTTTTCTGATGATACAGGCATGTGTAGCTGGCCCAGCTGGCTGTGTCCATAGATGCCCTTCTTTCCCCTGCTACAACCATGTCACCATTCCCTTGGTCACAACCTGCAGTGTCCAGGCTTGGCACAGGCACCTCTCGGTCACCCTGTCAGCTGTGGTGACTGGGCCACTGGTCCTGTGCTCGCAAAGTCCGAGCTGAGGCCACTCCATTGGCTTTATTGCTGCTGTGGTTGATGATTTATTTCGAGCAGCACCCGCCCTGTCTCGTGACTTGATTAAAAAATAAAGCAGCTTGGCACGATGTGGCTGCTGGGAGCTGGGATGTCCCTTCCCTCAGCCCCCGTGGGGTTCCCAAGCTGTGTGAACTGGGGATCAGCTGCTCTGGAGGGGAGCTAGCAGGAAAACATGCTGGGGATGATGGGGTAAAGGCAAGTGACAGCATCGCAGTGGAATGATCTGGCTGGGAGAGCAGCCTGGCTGGGGGTGGAGAGGTGAGGGTGAGGCAAGGGGTGACTGTCCTGCTCCTGGGGACCCACCACCTTGCCCATCAGTTGTGCTGAGGATCCTTTCATGGGCTGTAGAGCTTATGAACAATTATTTATGTCTTCTTGAACTGAATAATGGTAATCCACAGCTAGTAAAGTCCTCATTATGCTGAAATTAATGACCTTATGTTTAAAACAACAACAAAAAAAACCCAAAACCATGATCCTACAAAGGAAACCTCTGAAGGTTGATGGGGCAGTGGCACAGTGAAGCTCTCCCCACAGTTCCAGGGCTTAAAATGATGCTGTGGGCTCTTAAAATTAGTCTCAACCTTAAAAACAGGCCTTAGAACTTACAAATACAGCTTTGTACTCTGCTTTAGGTGCTGTGGGGGGGAAACTGAGACTGTCACAGGAGTTTACCAGCTGCCTGCACAGCCTGGTAAGCAGTGGCATGATCTGCAGCCGGGGCATGTGCCTGGGCTTCGCTTGGGGATGTGCTCACCCAGCTGCTGGGTAAGGATTCAGGAGAGACCCATCGGGGTTGTGCTGTTGGGAGAAACATGGGTGGGGGTTGAGCATGGAGCATCCCTGTGTTCAGGGAGTCTTTGAGGTGCTCAGCTTCAGATGGTGTGTGTCATGTCTCGGTGTCACCTACAGCCTGTCTGCCCCTCTTGGTGACAGTGGGAGATGTGGGATGACACTGTGACTGAAGCTTATCCTGGGGTGTTACCGCTGACAGCTTTGGTGCTGGGAGGGCTTTGGCAGAGCCCACTGCCCTCTGCTTGTGTTTGGAAGGAGTGAGTGACTCATGAACCCCTTGCAGAGAAAGGGGAGCGGGAAATTAGCTCAGGGCTCTTGTGAAAGAGAGAAGCCGAGTCGATACCTGTAATTAAAGCGGGTGTCAAGGAATGAAGTGCAAATTCCTCAGCGGGCATCTCACCGGGAGGGAAAGCAGTGCCTGATGGCTGACCCGAGAGTGTCAGCTCCTCCCAGTAAGGGGCTGGTGATGAGTCCCTGCTCCTGTCCCTCCCCACAGTAATGAGCTGATGTGGATGGCAAGGCCACATGTGTTCTGTCCCCACACTGCTGCTCCATCCAGCACCATGGAACTGGCCGTGGGCCACTGTGGGAACATTCTCAGTGCCCAGTGGATCTGCCCTGGGTGAAGAAGCTTCTGGGGAGCACATAGGGCTTGTTGAGGAGATGGGGGTTCCCTGGACACAGAGCTGAGGAGAGGCAGCAGTAGAATGTGAGGCTTGGTGGGTTGCTTCCTTTGGGAATGGCAGGTGAGCAAGGGCAGGAGCAGGACATGGAGGCAGCATTGTGGTGATGGGATGGGATGGGATGGGATGGGATGGGATGGGATGATCACCTAGCAGGGAGATGCTGGTGCTCACTGCAGTTGAAGGAGGTTCTTGGGGACCCATCCTCCTGGGGTGCCTGCAGTACTGTCTATCCCCTTGATGGGTTTGTTCCCCTGAAAGTGCTTGCGTTTCCCCCCAGTGCACCTCTGAGGGGAAGGGAGACCGAGGCACAGGGTTAATAGTGTGTGTTTGCTTTGTGTGTGTGCTGAGCACATGTGGTGGGGTGGCTCCAGCCTCCAGCACCGGTCCCTTCTTTTCCAGCCTCTCCTACCTGAGATCCTTGGGCTGGTGCCAGGAGCAGGCAGGGAGTGGCAGGGTCCCTGTGGCCATCCCTGGCTCTGTCCCTGTGGCTGCCCGAGCGTCTTCCTGGCAAAAGTCAAATCTGCTGAGCAGATGGGGGGAAAAAAAAAAAAAAGAGAAAAAGGGAAAATAAAACCCCTAACAAACAAATGAACCGACCCAATAATATGAGAAAGAAATGCTGGTGTGTCCTGGGTGGATTAGTCAAGACTCCTCGCTGGATTCCTCCGAAGGGAGGTGCTCGTGCTGGAAACCAGCCACCAGCCGGGCCTGCCGCATTTTTCCTGGATTCCCTTACCATTTGGGGACTGAACTTTTGTCTGAAAAATATGTATTTTTTTTTTTACTTGGTGTTGTCTGAAACTTGTCTCAGCTTTGGGCTGCTTGGCTCCGTCCTGGCCCATCATGCTCCGAGGTGGAGGTGATTTGGAGGTGAGGGCCAGGTCCTCCATCCTGGACCAGACCGGGAGGAGGAAGTGAGAGAAGGAAAGGTTCGTTCTGACGTAAAAATAGTTTTGGAAGGTACCTCCTGCTTGACCTTATTGCTGGATATATGCAAGCAGGAGCGTGGGGCAGTGGCACTGATATGTCCTGACTAAAGCAGCAATGATGGAGACATCAGTGAGAAAATGTGGTGTTGATTGTTAGGGGGGAAAAAGGGAAAGGGGATACATAGGAAGGCTTGTAGCCCCCGCCAGGTGGGACTGACAGACCCAGATTTCGTTGGGAGCATCCACTGAAGTGTGGGATATTCCTGTCTCTGGGTGCTTATTCCCTCCCAGCTGCTCCTGCACCTCAGCCTGGCTGGGGCGGGCAGAGCTGAGGACTGTGCTGAGCTCCCGTCTCCTCGGGGCAGGATGAGGCCGGCGGGGTGCAGCGGGTGGTTTGTTTAGCGTAGGGCTGCCGGGCTCAGCGTGGCTCTGCGGGGCAGCTTCCCCCGCCTGGGGATGGAGCTTGCCCAAAGCCAGCGGGACAATCCGGGCTCTGTTTTCATAATTAAAACAAATAAAACAAACCCATGCGCGGCGTTATTTACAATCCGGGCTCGGGAAGAGTCCAGCTGAATATTGTTTCCTCGCCGAGTTTTTCCCTTTGTCGCTCACACACAAGTTTGTTGTTGTTGGCCGCTCCCGAGGCCGCGGTCTCGCGTGCCGAGCTGCTGCTGGGCTGCCCGGGGAGCTGCTGTGGGGTGGCCAGAGCTGGGCTCTGCCCCCTTGTGCCACTGCTGGGTTTGGTCCACGGCACGCGTGGGTTTGGTCCTGGGAAGGTGTTCGTGGGGTGGTGACTGTTGAGGGCTTTTCATAGAGTTATGTATGGGGTGGTTGGGGTGTGAAGGGATCTTTCAAGGTCATCTGGTCCAACCCCTCCACAATGGGCAGGGACATCTGCAGCTAGAGCAGGTTGCTCAGAGTCCTGGCCAACCTCACCAGGGATGGGGCAGTGACCACCTCTCTGGGCAACCTGGACCAGGGTCTTACCACCTTCATAGTGAAAACTTTTCTTCATTCTCTCCAGTCTAAATCTTTCCTCTTTTAGTTTAAATCCATCACCACTTGTCCTGTCACAACAGGCCCTGGAAAAAGTCTGTCCCCATCTTTCTGACAGGCCACAAGAAGGTCTCCCCAGAGCCTTCTCCAGGCTTAACAACCCCAACTCTCACAGCAGAGGGGTTCCAGCACTCAGGTCATTTCTGTGCCCTCCTCTGGTCCCTCTCCAAAAGGTCTTTGTTGTGCTGAGAACTCCATAGAAGTTCAGAAAAGGGGACAGTCCTAAAGTCACCCCTGGGGTGAGGCAGGGTGGCACAGCTCACTGGCCTGGTGTAGCTGTGCAGAAACACCCTGCAGAGCACTGGCATTGCTGCTCGGGCACCAGTGCAGCGAGCTGTGCACGGGCCCTGCACGCACAGAGCTGGCTGAGCCCACCAGCCCCTACCTAGCAGGGCACAGCTTAAAGCTGGGCTTAGGAGGTCAAAATCTGGCTAATGAGTTAATGGCAATTAATTAACTCCAGGGCACTTTAGAAATATTAACTGTTTTGCTGTGAGCATGGCCTGTACAATTACCTCACCTTGCAGAGTGGGGCACTGATGTGTGCAGGAGCCGTGCACCTGCAGTCGAGGTGCGTTGGCATCAGGGCTGAGACTAAAGCAGTGACTAATTCTGCTCCCGTTGATGTGGTGAACAGTCATCTGAGGTTTCAGTCATGGCAGGATCAAGTCCCATCCTAGGCACCTCTCTGCTTTTTTTAGGGAAGTAAACTGCACCCTGTGGACTTTGGATCCTGAGCATCTCTCTGCCTGCTCCATCCCTGTGTGTGTTTTAGGGGGAGGCAGCCATAGCTGCTCTGCTCTCGGTAACCACCACCCACACAGGCAATCTTGTGTCTGTTGGCTTCTTACTCCCCAGAAGCAGCAGCATCTGAGCTCCATCTGTGGTGGAGGTTTTACAGAGGGAGAGGGGCCCTCTGGGCTGGGTGCGAGTAGCTGGGCAGCAGGTACAGCACAAATTCTGTGATTCTGAATCCCTCTGGACAGAGTGGCTTGGCCCTCGTGTGTTTACTGTTTGTTTCTTTCTTTGTTTACATATTTTGGTGCCTCGAGAAGTTTGTAGAAGTTGTTGCAAGTGACATCTTATTTTGTCAGCTTTCTGAGGAGAGAACGGATTAAATCTCAGAGGCCCATTGTGCAAGCAGAGCTAATTTTAGACCTCTGATCTTAAAATAGAAGAAAGGAAAGAAATAAAAAATAAATAAACTAGGCGTTTTCCCCTGGGCCAAGGGAAAACAAGCTGCTGGTGTTGGCTGACCACCTGCGAGGTCGCCCCAAGGAAGAGCTGTGGCTGCTGCTGGCCAAAGTCAACACGAGAGGTGGCCAGGGCTGCCTGTGGCCAGTGGTGGCCATGCCGGGAAAGGGCACAGGATTGAGCAGAGAGGGGATGAGGTGAGGATTACCCCCCTGGCTAATGGCACCCATAGGGATGGGGGATGCTGGAGACACGTGCTGAGCAAGGGGCTGGTCACAGCAGCCCACACTGATGGCTTTGGACTGGCCCAGCTGCTGCTGTGGAATTGTTCCCAACCAGACCTGGCAGGTCCCCTTGGCTATGACACCCTGGGCAGGAGGTGACCCAGGCTCTGTCTCGGCATCCTTCTCCCTCCACATTAAACAGGCAGAGGAGAAGTGTCCCTGCGATGGGCTGGCTCCACAGAGGCTGGATCCCATTTCATGGTGGGGCTGGTCATCCTGTGAGCAAATATTCTGGCTATATTAAAATGCTTGGGATTTTCTTGCAAATTGAAGCTCTCCTGAGCAGTGCCAAGAACAATTCAGCAGCCTCCAAAAACAGCTTTCCCTGAGGATTGTTTGTTCCTCTTGCCAGAAGGACTGATGAGAACTGGTAGGTTCAGGTGACTCAGCCCAGCATGACCTGGCGACCTGATCCCGGGCGGACTGGCCGCTCGCTCCCGCTGCCGAGCGGGTACCGTTCCGTGCCCTGGGGTCCCCACTCTCCCTTCAGCCCCAGGGAGAAAGCTCAGCAGAGGCTGACAGCTTTGCAGGGCATCTCGAAAACATCCCGTGAGCCTGTCAGCACGTTGTCATCTCCCTTCTCCCCTCTATACCTCTTGCAAAGGTGCTGACAAACTCGGAGGATGTTGCGGCCGAGCCGGTGAGCGGGGTTGGGATGAGCTGTGGCACTGGAGCAGCACAGTTGGCTTGGTCCCTCCTGAGCACCCACCAAACCCTCCTGCTGCTGCCGGAGCTTCTCCTCGCCTGTGGGAGCCTGGCTGGCTCGGAGGGGATGAAAAGCTGCTGCTAATGACAGAGCAGGAATAATTCTGGCTGTTACCTTAATAACAAACCGGTGAGCACTACGAGCTGCCTTTTCTGCTGCTAGAAATAGCAAAAATGTGAGGCATGTGTTCCAGAGCCTCGGTCTCTGGGTGTTTTTGGAGGGAAAAAAAAGGTAAAATAAATATACACAAGGCTGTTTTCATTTGGTTAAAACCTCTTTTGTGATTCCCTCTCTTTTGGATGGCTCTCTAATGCTCAACAGCTCCCGCAGTAGGTGGGTGTTTGTGCTTGGAGATGTTTTTCCATATGCTTCCCATAGCTCCGCTCACAGGTTTTGCGCATGGGATGGGAGAGAGAGGGAGGCTGCTTTAATAATCATATGATAATACCAAATTAGCTCTGCTTTACATAAATTGAGACACCCAAGCACTTTTAGGCCTGTGTAGGGCATGATGGGGGGGGCTGTTCTCCTTCTCTTCTGCCCAGGGTGGGAGGCAGAGCCCCCAGGGCCAGGAGGGAGCCAGAGCCCCCGTCTCTCCCTGCATCATGCGCGGCTATTTTCTCCTGTAATCCTTTGCCTGCAGAGGGTGAATTCCAACCCGTGGTGGGAATTTAGGTCAAAGGTGCTTTTAGTTCAGAGCAATATGATCAAATTAGGGCTTTTTGTATTTGCTTGTGGTGGTGGTTTTGGTTGGTTTGGTTTTTGTTGTTTGTTTTTTTTTTCTTCTATTTAAAGGGACTTGCGTAGGCAGTGCTAGAAGAGCTAGGCGGATAGATGGTCAGATCCTGGCCATCATTAAATCAGGACAGTGCTGCTTTTGCCCGTGGCAGGCTGGGATTTCAGCTGCAAAGGTCAGAATTGGTCCAGAGTTGGTGTTCAGCCAGGGGTGTGTTTCTGGTCCTGCCTGGAAGGGAAAGTTGTGGGTGTAGCCGGCAGAGTCCCCAAGTCAACGGGGTCTCCTGTGAGTCCACCCTGGGGGAGTTGGCTCAGAGACTTCCCTGGCCTGTGGGTTGGAGGGATTAAAATCTTATCCCTTGGGAAAACAGATGGCATCCCACTGGTTGTGAGCTGGGAGTTTTCCACTGACATCCTTGTGGTCCTGGGGAAGGGGGAAGTTTTCTTCTGCTCCTTCATTGCCTCAGCTTTGTTGGGAAGAGCTGGTAGGGTGCTCCCCCCATCCAGAGTCACCAGTCTCCAGGTGAGATCCCATGGGAGCTTCTCATCCCATTTGTGCCATGGCTGTACTTTGGGTCAGGGTGGGCTTGGCAAGGTGCAGTGCTGTGCAGAGGGTGCTGAGCCCGTTGCAGGACAGATGTGCCATCTCACAGGCACGTGCTCTGGGAGCAGAGCAGGCAGCTGTGGGGAGGAGGAGAGGGATGGATGCTGATTTCAAACCGAGCTGCTGCGCTCTCCTTCCGCGCCACCCCTTTGCTTTGCACCGGTCCAACGAACCAGCCATGAGAGTAATTTCCAGCCCAACGTGGGCTTCTGGGCTCCTCTGCAGCTGCTTCATCACTGCACTTGAGGCAGCATCGTGCTGGCTGCTCTCTCAGCTGAGAAACTGCCGGGAGCGAAGAGGAGGCTCAGGGAAATCCGGCCTTCCGCTGGCGGTGGAGCGGGGAGGAGGACGGTAATTAGGCTTGTGGTTAAGCGCCTCATCCGCTGGGACCTCTTTGCTGAGAGGAGATGGCCGTGCTTGTGCCAAAAATCCACTGTCACGAAGCTCTCTGCTCTGTCTCTGCAGGATGGGAGCCCTGGTCCTCCCTGCAGCATGGCAAGGATGCTTGGGATACAGCTGGGCACCCAGCGCTGCGCCGGCTCTGCTCGGTGCCACCCCTTTGTGAGCATCGGGGCTTTGCTGACGGAGCAGAGAGGAAAACATCTCTCTGCTGCTCGGACCTCCGGGCCAGCTAATAATAACCTCCCCCCCGGGCTGCCAGGAGCTCATTCATGAGTGTGTGCAAAGTGCCTTCAGGTCTCTGAGGCAGGCTCTGGTGCCTGGGCTCGCTCCCCAGCAGCCCAGCTGTCATCTTTTTGGGGAGCCTGGCCCGTGGGGATGGCACCCACCAAGTTGTGGGGGGCTCCTTGGGGTTTGCTGGGTCCCACTGTGTCCCACCCGAACCAGGCCACAGCTCGCTTGTGGGTGAGAGTTGAGGGGGAAGAAGGGGCAGATGTGTGGCAGCTTTTTGCTGTAAATAACCTAAAAAAAGAAGCTTTTATGAAGAAATACATTAGTTGTCATCTGCTGTCTTAGCCAAGCTACTGCAGCCTCTTAAAACCTGTTTGTTTTCATCTCTGACATTAGTGCAAGGTCTAAAATAAGACCTGCAATTTCCAGACACTTTTTCTATTAGTGATAGGCAGGAGTTAACCATTCAAGCTTAAATTAATTGTGCTGTGGTGTGTTGGGTATTTTTGGGGGGGTTGGATTTTTTTTGTGTTGTCTTTTTTTTTTTTTTTTATTGATGCATAATGTATGATGAGAAAAAGTGAAAAAATAATTAAAGTCTGAAGAGCGCTGCATGGATTCATTCATTATGAAATCTGGGTCAGCAGCCGGAGAAGGAAAACAAGGAGGGGGGGCTGCTGGAGTGGAAAAACAGGACTTCAGAAGTGCTGCAGGCATCGGAGGAATTTGCTAAAGGCCCTTTTCAGGCAGCCTGGGAAATCCAAAGTTGCATCGTGGCTGCCCCCCGAGGAGGAGGGACACGGGCTGGGTGAGGGGGGCTCTGAGCCTCGCCTGCAAGGGGATTCCCTCTCCAGTCTCTGCTCCTGGCTTCTCTGTCAGATGTGGGGTGGGGGCAGGCGCTGCCCTGCTGAGCCAGCAGATCTGCACGGAGGTGACTGAGGGGGGAGCCTGGAGAGGTGGAAAGGGCTGTGCTGGGTGTTTGCAAAGCTGGGGCTCAACAGCAGTGTGTTTCTGAAAGGTTCTGCTTGCCATGAGCATCCCTGCGTTGCAGGCATCCCTGTTCCACGAGCATCCCTGTGTTGCCAGCATCCCTATGCCACGAGCATCCCTGTGCTGCAGACAGGTGCACCTGGGAGCGTTCTTCTCACAGTGCATTGAGTGCCTGGATCTGTGCAGGGTTTATGAGTGGGCAACTGGGCTTTGTGGACAGGCAGAAATGAGACCGTGGCCATGCCCAGCTTGGAGCCTGCTTTGCTCACTGGGCTGTGCCAGGGAGCGGGCAGCTCACAGGGGTCCTGCTTGCACTCACCACCTGTTCATGCACCCAGAAATCCCCATTTTTATGCAGGTCTCCAAGGAGGAGAGGTTGGACAGTTGCTGGGTTTGCAAACAATGGTGGGGATTGGAGCTTGGATGTGATTCGGGGAGGTGTTGGGGAGGAAGGGGCTCCGTGTCCCTCCTGCGTGGCCACAGGCAAGTCGCTTGTTTTTTGGGCCTGGTCTAGGACAGAGCTCATTGAATTGCAAAGAGTGTGGTTGAAACTTGGAGAGTCTTCCCCGTTGGCAGGAAGCGCAAAGGTTTCAAGCTGTGCTTTTGTCCTGATTTAGGAGAAAAATACAGCACTTTCGGAATTTAATCGCAAAATGGAAATCCCCCTCCTTCCTCTTGCTCCGTCCGCAGGAAATACAGTCCACATTGATCAGTCTTTGCAAGCAGTCAGCATTCATCTTTGGGAAATACTTCCATCATAGGAGCATTCATCCTTGAGAAATAATTTTCTGACCCAGTCAGATTAAGTGCTCTTCAGAGCAAGGGCTCTCCATCCCAGTCCCCGGCAGAACAGAGACATGATCCCAGTGGGAGCTTTTTGGCTTTCCCTTCGAGCAAATATTAATTCTGGCCGTGATAGGAGAACTTTTCCTCATGTTTTACTCCACTAACTAGCCACCTAAGCGTGGAGGCGGGAGTCACAAACCAGGATTCACATGCACACGCAGCTGCTCACGGGGAAGCCCCTCTGGTCTCCCTCGTGCACGTGCACAGTTTTATCTTGCTCCGAAGATGCGTTTCCTGCTCTCTCGCAGATCTGCTTGTATCATGTGGGAGACCATAAATAAATTGATGTTGAATTTAGATGCTCGTGTTGTAGCAGCAGAGGATGATATAATCTCGCGCGCAGCAGACATGGCAGAATGGGATGGGTTTGGGGATGGATATAAATGTGTATTGATCTCCCGGCTGCTGCGGCGCATACAGATCTGCTTTTCCCTCCCTGTGAACTTCCCTGGGGCAGATCCAGCTTCGTGCCAGGGCCGTGGTGGCTGCACGGATGGGATGAGCTGTCCCTGTGGAGAAGAGCAGCAGGTTGGAGCTGAGGTGGGTGGGGGGGGTCCAGGATCTGGATCTGTGGGGCTGTAAGATTGGTGCATCAGGGATGTGCTGCTGTTTGTCTTTATGGTTCTCCTTCCCTGGGTGGTGGCATCGCCGGTCCTTGTGCTTTTTCCCTCAAAGGATCTGCTTTCTCTCCTATTCCCTTCCTGCAAAAACTGGCTTGATTTATTTCCAGGCTATGCAAAAGGGATGCTTTGGGGTGGGGAGTGCTGGGAAGAAACGGTTAAACTGGAGATACCGGGATGTTTTCCCACATGGTGAACGGTGGGGGAACACAGAACACGTATTGAATCAGAGGGAAGTAATAACGCTTCTAATTTTCCTGTGTGATTTAATAAAAATGTAAATTGACTTCGGGTGGATGACTCACTATGGAGGGTGGTGTCGATCAAGATTAATTGGTAGCTGCACGAAACCAGTTGGGCTTTGTTCCTTCCCCTCAAAGGCAACCAGAATGGCTCCATGGTGATGGCCTGGCCCCAGGGGCTACCAGATATGCCCCAGCCAGATACCTGTGAGCCCTTTGGCCAGTTTGGCCCCAGTGCTTTGGAGCAGGATGTGGGGGAGTGTTGTGGTGAGGAAAGCTTTATCCAGTGTTGGTGGATGTGTCCCACTAGGGACCATAAGGCCTGTGAGTCGGGTCCTGGTGGGGAGGCAGGTCTCTGGGCAGGAGCTTGGGGCAGGATTTGACCCTGTAGCATGAGGATTTTCCATCCTTCTGCTCCTGCTGGGGTGAGCGACAGCGTGCCAGGATGCTGCACTCTGACCCCGGGTTCAGCTCTGGACACTAATGGATTACAAATAACAATAATAAATTACAGGAGATGGGATAATCTACCTACTGTAATGTTGTATTACCATGACTGTTAGTTATATATTAATGTATAATTGTATTACATTAGCTACATATGCATAAACCTCATGCTTCAGGGCCTCAGCCAGCCTTTAACTCTCTGTGGTTCGCAAAGAAACTTCGGCCAGGGCTGGTCATGCCACTCACCAGTGCTGGCATTGGTGACACCCTCTGCTGAGGCATCTCCAGTGTTTTTGCAGCCTGGTGCTGCTGAGGAAAGCATTGCTGCTGCTTCATGCTATGCTGCCTGCCCAACCCTCGTGGGGCTACCTGCATCCTCATCTCCCTGCAATGTGGATGGAGAGGTGTGATCAGGAGCAGGGATGCAGGGGGTGCTGGGCATAAGGGATCTGTACGTTCTGCTGCAGCAGCTCGGGGAGGAGGAGAAAATAAAGCCCCTGCAGCCCCCTTTCTACCCCGGCCCTGTTCAGCTTTGGCTTCACACCTGAGCAGTGCAAGGCAGGGCTGTGGCGTGCGGTGCTGCGATTGCTCCCCAGCAGATACTTGGCGTGACCAAGACCCAGTTCTGTCGAAAGTAATGAAGTGCGAGCCCTTCCCTTCAGTTATTTTTAATGCGCTGAACCCTGCGACGGTTCTGCTCAGGCTCTGGTAAATCTGAGTGTGCTGCTGTTTGTTTGCAGAGCTCTCCCCCCTCCTCTTGGGGTAAATTACTCCTTAAGGTGTGAGGCTGGATGGGCTCTGCTGTGTTTGGTTTGGGGCTCCCTCGTGCTTTGATTAGCAGGGGTGTGGATGCTCTCTCCCCAGTGCTGTGACTGGGATTGAGGGTCTAGGGATCCAGGTTGATGTCTGTGCTGAGGCTGAAGGGCAGGGCAGATGAGGACAAGAGGCTTTGCCATGCTGGGATGGGTTTCCAGCCAAGGAAGGTGGTCTAGGGGATCTGTCCCTGTCCTGCCAGGGAACAGATTGGCTTTTGCCAGCTCCAGCTCCACATGCTCTGCTTTTCCTGGGAACACTGATGTGCTCTCCACTGGTCCCATCCTTTGCTCAGTGGTGCCTGTGGGCTGCCAGCCGGGCAGTGTGGCACTGGGAGGGATGGGATACAGGAATTTCTGCTCTGTTCCCATCTCCATCCTGGCACAAACCTCCCCACCATCCTGCCTCTAGTTTTTGATCCCTCTCTCCCCTCTTCTCCTGCGAGTGCGAGAAGCAGAGGCAGGAAACGCAGCCTGCTGCCAGATGGCTAGAAATGTAGCATCTGTAATACTTTATCAGAAGAAATTACAGGCGAATCGCTCTCCCTGATTAAACAGCCTCTCCAGATCCTCTGTGAGCCAGCTGGACAGTCTCACACTCTCGCGACAGGAGGGGAAGCGACGGGAGCAGGGGACACAGGGCGGAGGGTGGCAGAGTGATGCTTGAATGAGGAGGTGGTTGGAGCAAACCCTCCTGCAGTGGGGTTTGCGTCCCTTGGGCATGTCCTGTGGTGCCAGCTCCTCCTACCCTTGGTTGTCCTGTGGGTATCTATGGGGTATGGAGGTGAGCATCCCTCCCTTGGAGAGCGAGGGAGAAGGAGGAGTTGGAGGAGTTGACGTTTCTCCTTCTTTCATTGGCTTGCTAGATCTTTTCCCTGTTAAAAACAGAACGCAGCGATGCCAAGCCACCCTGCAGGCTGATGACATTTTGCTTTTGCAAGTTGTTTTTGTGGTAAATGCAGAGTTGGGGGTGGGGGTGGAGCAGTGTGGACACCCACAGCTGGGTGTAGCATCACCCCCAGCCTTCTAGCTCAGCTTGACCCATGCCCAGGGATGCTGGAAAAAGGAGACGGGCAAGAAGGGAAACTGAGGCAGGGCGGCAGGCTGTCTTGGAGATCTGAAAGGTCACCCGAAAAGCTAGTGAGAGGCAGATCCAGAGTTGAAGCCTCTGAGCAACCTGTCCTCTGGCTCACCCTGCCCTCATGCTTGTACTGAGCGCCGTGGCCAAAGCACGGTGCTACCGGTTTCAATGGACTTGGCGTACGGACGACTTCTCTATGAGTTCACTCTGTCTGGCCGGTGAAAGGCAGGCGTGGACTAATGCCACTAATTTCCACTAATGCTGGTGGAAAAATCTCTTGCTGGCACGAGCTGGAGCTGGTTTCCCAGGCTGCTGGGAGGACCGTGCGGGGCGAGTGAGAGGGGAACAGGCTGCCTTGCAGAGGAATTTGCATCCAGACGTACGAAGCCTTTATTTCTTCCTTGTTTTGCTGCCCTGGTACTTGGAAGTGGGGACCAGATTTTTTTTCCTAAATGGAAAACAGGAGGAATCTGTGCTCTTAAGTGCATGGAATTAGCTGTAGGAAGTTTGTGTATGAAACACCTTAAATAGCAGGAGGGAGATTGGAGTGTCTGTGTGTGAGAGGGGAGATTTGGCATCCAAACATGGCCCAACATGGGTTGCTTTTGACCATTGTCTCAGCTGTGCTGCATCCCTGTGCTGCATCCCTGTGCCTCCCCATCAAACCTGTATGGACCCAGCCAGTCTGCACTGGCACCCACTGCAGGCACAGACATGTTCAGCCCCAGTCACAACCCTGCCTTTGGCAGGGAAGTAATATTTGGCCCAAGAAAGGCACCAAAAAAATCCTTTGGGGTTTGCCAAAAGGATGCAGTGACTTGAGGAGCTCCTGGGGTGTCCCAGTCCCTCAGGGCTTGGTGCAACTCCTGGATCTCAGGAAGGGTTGGAGCCATGGCATCCTGCATGGAGATGGATGGAGAAGCAGCTTCCCTGGGTGCTGGAGCCTTTGTCCCGCAGCACCCTCGTGGGGAATGGGCTGAAGGAGGAGAACTGTACACCTGGAGAAATATTATCCCTTTCCTTGCCCGTAAATATTTCATAAGCAGATTAAAAATTTAAGCCAAAATGAGCCCTGCCATCAGAAGAAACCGTCTCAGTTTCAAGTTCTGTTTAAGTATTTTTCTTTATAATGTAGCTGTGTCAATTAGAAAATGACATTGCTATTTAAAATGCTGTTCCGTAGCCCTCTTTAATTAAGGCAGCGATATAATACCAATCTGCTCTCATTAATGAATTTTTAACAATCAAAATGAGAGCTGAATGACGCACAGTTGGATTTTCAGCGCGGGTGTTTTCTCCCAGAGCCTCTGACAGCTGAGTTAAAGGAGCAGCGGCTGGTGCGGGAGGAAGGCTGCTCTTCCTCGGGCAGCCTTGGCACTGGAATGAGCAGCCAGAGAAAGCTCTCAGAAGCCATGTGATGGGTATGGAAGGGTTTCAGCCCTGCATTGGCATTGGAGAGCCTTCCTAGAGGGAGAAGGTCTTTATAAGAGTGACCTGAGGTCTTGCTAAGGGTGGCTTGGTGTGATTTGCGCTGGAGTGCTGTGAAAAAGCAAAGACATGAGAGTCTTTCTGATGCCTGAGCTTGTTCCCAGTTCACTCCTTCCATGCTGGGCAATCCCGAGCAGAACTGCAGCTGAAAATGAGGGATGTGAACATGGGTGTGAGCCTAGTGGCCACCTCAAGAGTTGCACCCTGCCTGCTGCAGCGTGTCCTTGCTGCTTGGACTTGCTCAGCATCCTTGGAGCATCCCCTGGCCCAGTTTCCCCTGGAGATGCTACAACGCTGCGGCAGCAAAGCACGCGATGCAGCGCCAGGGTGAGCAGCCTTCCCACCTAAAAGAAATACCCAGTTGCAATCCTCTCGCTCCTGAAACGTTGCTTTTTCTGTTTGACAAGGCAGGGCAGATGAAGAGATGCTCCTGCTCCATGGCTCGTGCTAATTGTCTGCCATTGTTTGAGCAGGAAGCCTTTTTTCCGTGGCAGGTTATAATCTGTGATTGCTGGAGGAGCTCTCTCCCCTCTGGTTCTTCCTTCACAGAGGCAAAACAAAACCAGGAATTTCTTTGAATAATAAAAAAAATATAAATAAAAAAATTAGCCAGGCGTGAAAAGCTTAAGTGCAATCATTTCCGTGGCCTGTTTTGATTTGACTTGATATGATTTGTTTGCTTTCTAATCCTTCCTCCCCCTTTCCTCTCCAACACCCACTCTTTGCTCTGGCCTTTCACTGCTGAGGCAACGTGGGGTTTTTGGAGAAGGGAATGGACATCAGACAGCATCCCTGCTGCTGGAGAGCAGCATCTGTCCCATGCTTCATCTCAGTAGCACAGTGGTTTCAGCCCTGCCTGGGCTGGGGTGCAGGTGAAATGGGGATTTCTACAAGTCCCCCCTGTCTCCCAGTGACCCCCCTGTTTTCCGTTAATCCAGTGATGCTCCTGGGGACTGCACGGCCTTGGGTTCCTAAGAGCTGCATGTGTTGCTTTGTAATAGTGTCAAAAGTTTTGCTTTTAAATAGTTTTGTGTTGAGCTGAAGTGACCAGCCCGGAGGGGCTGGGGCTCCCCCCACCTCTCCAAGTCGGGCGAGTGGGTTGAGGTTTCCTGGCTGGGTTTTTGTTGCCATAAGGAAGAGAATTGAAGCCTGGAAACCATCTTGTGGGTGAAGGGAGGAAGTGTAAATGTCTAGGAAAACAGAGAGAAAATAGCAGCAGCAGCAGCGCGCGGCCGGCCAAGCCCCGGCACGAGTCGGTGCAAATCCTCCCAGCAGATGGGAAGGGCTGATGGGATCGTGTTCGCCCTGCCAGGCACACGTGTGCCCAGCACCACTGGCACGCCGGGCTGCTGGCCAGCCTGGGCAGTGGCCACAGCCTCAGGGAGCAGGGCAGGCATCCTGAGAGCTCCTGCTTCGTCTCCTTCTTGCAGGGAGAAGAATGTATTCATAGTGGAAAAAAAAAGGAAAAAAAAGCAAAGAGGGAATATATTCTGTGATGATTTCAAGAGGAGGAGAGGGAGAAGCAAAGGCGGCTTTGAGCTTTTGCCCAGGAATAGCCAGGAGATCTGCTCCGAGTTTGCAGCCCACGGTCGATAATTTTGGAGTTGAATCATCTGCGTTTTTGCTGCTCCTGAGACAGCGTCAGGAATAAGCATCCCCAGGGTGTCAGAGGCACATTTTTGTGTGCTGACAACAGACCTGACAAACACCCCGAGTGACATCTAATGCTGACATCCTCCCAGTCTGGACTCTTGTTGCTCATCTCCCATTCAGACACCTCTTTGGGGTGTGTGTGACCGTGGTGGTTTTTGCAGACAGGCGGAGAGATGAGTTAGATGAACGTGCTCCCCCTTCTCTCAGCAGCCTGCAGATGAACTGGGATCTCTGTGCCTGGCTGGTGCAGTGGCACTGGTGGGCTCTGGTGCAGTCTGTGAGCCGTGTAAAGCTTTTGCAGGATCCCCTGTTGCTCCAGCTCCCCTGGCAGGCACATCTGAGCTTGTGCTGCTGGGCAGTCTGGGGGGAACAGGTTGACTTGCATCATCCTACGTCACCCTAAACAGCAGGACAGAGGGGATCTTGTAAGTGCTCATCAATATCTAAAGGGCAGGGGGCAAGAGGATGGGACTAGACTCTTGTCAGTGGTGCCCAGTGACAGGACAGGGGACAACATGCACAAATTGGAACCCAAGAGGTTGCATCTGAACAGGAGGCAAAACTTTGCTGTGAGGGTGTCAGAACCTGGCCCAGGCTGCTCAGAGAGGTTGTGGAGTCTGCTTCTCTGGGGAGATTCCAAACCTGCCTCGCCACTGTGATGCTGGGCCCCTTGCTCTGGGTGACCCTACTGGGGCAGGGGGGTGGCACCAGTTGATCTCTTTCCAGCCACAACTGGTTGGGATTCTGTGACATTTGGTTCCTGTACACACAACTTGACACCTCCCATGGGATGCAGTAACGTGGGGGGAATGTGAAGGAGTGGTTGGAGTCAGCCCTGGACCGTGGGATGATTAAAACCAAAGTGTGAATGTCTAAAGGATGGGGGTCAGAGCAGTGGGGTGGTGCAGCCTGGAGGGGGACTCTGTTTCACCCTGGCAGTGGTGGTGACCCTGATGATGCTGGAGCTGCCAGGAGGGCTCAGGCGGGTGCTGACCCAGGTCCAGCTCTGCGCGGGGAGCAGGTGGAGCGTGCGGCCGGCTGCATCACCAGCCCCTCTGGCCACTGACAGCCCTGCTCAGGTGTTTGCTCAGGTCGACCCCAAGCCATCACAGAGGGGGTCAGGCGACGGTCACCTGAACCACTGCTGGTACCCCCACGGCCCCCTGCTGTGGCCAGGGGCAGGTGTGCCCAGCCCTGCGGCGGCAGAGGTGCAGCAGCCATCAGAGCTGGTTAGTGTAAGCTTTGTGCACAAGCCAGCTCGGTATTCGGGGTGCTGGGGTCCAGCCTGCCCGGCAGCACCCATCACTACCTGGCTGAGCACTGGGGTAGTGACAGTTTAACCCATGCTTTGCCGGGCAGGGATGCTGGGTGCTATGCCATGGGGATGGCGCAGCCCTGTGAGGGCTTCGTGCCTCACTGCCTGCATCAGAGACGGAGTGGGAGGATGGGGGATAGCTGGGCTGGCTCCTCGGGGAGCTGAGCTGATGCGAGGCTGCTGGCTCCCCAGCAGGCACGAGGGAACAGATTTCTCTGAGGAGATAAATGCTTTTTGTCACCCAGCCTGGTATCAGGTATGTGCTGTAGGGCCTCCTTTGATGCATCAGGTAGTATCATAGAATTGTTTTGGTTGGAAGAGGTCATCAGGTCTGTTAACCCAGCACTGCCAGGTCATCTTCACGGCTCTGAAACCCCTCCAGGGATGAGGACTCCACCATTGCCCTGGGCAGCTTGGGCCAGGCTTTGATTTCCCTTTTGGGGGAGAAATTGTTCCTCAGGTCCAAGGTAAACATCCCCTGCTGTCACCTGGGGCCTTTTTCTCTTGTCTTACTGCTTGTTATCTGGGAGCAGAGCCCGACCCCACCTGGCTCCAGCCTCCTGTTAGGGAGCTGTTGAGAGCCAGAAGGTCTAACAACCTCAGGTACCTCAGCTACTCCTCACAAGACTTGTGCTCCAGACCCCTCCCCAGCTTCATTGCCCTTCTCTGGACACACTCCAGCTTTGGGTACTTCCAGAGCAGCTCCACCATCTGTTATCACTTCTGATCTGCAGTGAGGGGCTGTGTGTGGCTGCAGGGCTGGGAGCTTCTGAGCGTTCTGCTCTTGAATGTGGAGGAGTAAAAATTAAATCAGGGGGACCCATGAGGGTGCAAATTGCTTCTTAAGGGGACCCTGGAGTAAAGCTCCCAGGGCTCTTCAGTGCACAGTTCATCAGCAGCAAAGCAGGACTGACATCCCCAAGGTGTCACTGCCAGCCCTCGTGGGTGGGCAGAAAGCTCGTTGCTCTGTTACCTGTTGGTAAGTGAGGCTGCCAGGTCATTTCCCATGTCACAGGATGCGCCAGCTCATGGCTGGGTTTGTCACTAGGTTTGCACTGGGGCGTGGGAACTTTCTAGTGCCAGGGATTTCAGGTAGCTCTGGCATTGCTGTAGGCACTGAGGCAGTGCTCCCCGAATGAGCCTGCCCTGTTTTCCCGCACCAACTTGTTTTCTTTTTCCTTTTCTGTGATTTTGCTCTCCAGAAAGATGCTTTCTTCCCTCTCATGCTTGTTTATTGTCATGGCAGCTCTTGCCCTTCGAGCAGCTGAGCAACACAGGGAGCTTGGAAGGCCTTTGCTCTGCTGGAGGAGCAAGGAGGAGCTGTGTCCCATCACAGCTGGGCTGCTCTCCATCTCCTGCCTTGCCTCTGAGCTGGCCAGTCAGGCTGTCCCTGGGTGCTCAGGCTACCTCAGTCCTGCCCTGACACTCCACCTCCTGCTCCATGTTCTCACACCTGCTCCTCCCCATCAACCCCCTTCATTAATGTACTAATTAGAGTGTCTGTGCCATGTCCCAGGGAAGGTGGCTTCGGTCCTGGGTGCTAATGGAGCTGCTTCACAACCCACATGTTGTGACACGTGCTGCCTGTGCACCGAGAGCAGGACCAGTATCACCAGCACCCTCCTGCCTGCCCTGTGGGACAGGACCTGCTCCCAGCAGTATCTTCTGGCCCCATCCCCAGTGGCCCTGCCTCTCTGCCAACTGCAACCCACCCACTGCAGCTCCTACCCCTTGTCCATGTGTTAAGGGGTGTCCGTGTGTACAGCTGAGTTAAGGGGTGGATTTTAATATAGTTATATTCTTTAATATATTTCAATAGTACATTTCCTGATCAGCGCTGCTTTGGAAGGTCAGATGCAGTTTGTGAAGTCTGGCTGGATTCAGTGAACGGTTTTGGCCTCCCAAAAGAGGGCTACAGTATGTTTAATGCTTCTTCCTTTTGTGATCAACCTTCCTCTTCAAAATACCATTTTCCATGTAAAAACAGACCCGTGCTGGCCAAACGGCCCCCAGATGAGACACGGCACTTGCTTTGAGCTCGGAAGAAGCATTGCAGCTGGACAACAAAAACATTTGTTCCTGCTTCTTTGGACTGCGGAAAACCCTGGAGGTTTGGGGCTTTGCTTTAACCCCGTCGTTTCCCTGTGCTCGCCTTTCCCACCCCCCCTTTGCCACCGTCAGAAAGCCGGGAAGTGAGGAGCCAGCTCCGGGAAGCGGGCGGCGGGATCGCTGTTTGCCTGCGCGGTGCTTTCCGTGTCTGAGCAGCACGTTCCTGTGTTGTCACGAAACAGAAGACGGGATAATTAAATTGCCCTTTTCCCAGCAAAATGTTCCCGTCTCTGCGCCGCGGCGGGGCTGGCCGTGGCCCGCTGCCAGTCGCTCATGCCTCGCTGCTGATGGAAGGTGTGAAAAGCTCCGGGGAGGAGACCGAGGTGATGACTGAGGGGGGGTGGTTGTGTAGATATTTGTCATCCCTTGGAAGGAGAGGCCCAGAGGGCTGTGGGAGCTGGAGCTGGGGGATGCCACAGAGGGATCTAATGGGGCTCCCGATGGTAATTCCCATCCTTTAAGCTGCTCCAGAGCAGCAGGGGCTGCTCAAGGGCTCTGGGTGCGGATAATCGAGATATTCTTGTCGTTAAGCCTCTCAAGTGGTGCAAGTCTTAAAAAGGACTCTGGCTGTTGAGCCTGTCCACTGCTAGGCTGGAGGGGGCTGGGGCTGTTGAGGTGTTATCAGGGCTGTTGTGACGGTATCGGGTTTGGGGGCAGTGGGGCTAGTGGATATGTGGCTTCCCCTGGCAGCAGGATGAGGCTCAGTTGAAGCTGCCCATGGATGGATAGATGGATAGATGGATGGATGGATGGATGGATGGATGGATGGATGGATGGATGGATGCTGCTTGGGCAGCTGCTGCTGGCACCCTCTGGCAGTGGAGTGGCTGGCAGGGAAACACTCCCAGCACTGGGGATCCAGCACAGCCTCTAGGGAACAGCAGGGCCTGTTGCATCCTCCCAGTGCTTTCTGGTTCTCCTGGGATAGCCTGATGCTCCCTCCCTGGTGCAGTATAGGGCTAATTAATGAAAGGCTGGTAACAAGCTCATGGCAACCTCATGGAAAGGCAGAATGGATTTATGTTGTTTGTCACCCTTCCTTATCTGCTTTCTTCTCTCCTTTCCTCCTCCTCCAGCCTCTGCCACCCCAGGTCCTCAGATCCATCAGTGTTATTGCTTTGCCTTCAGCTATAACCCTGCTAGTTGACTTCCAAGAGCTGGCTCTCCCCAGCCGTTGTCACCCCTTCCCTCCCCTCCCCTGAAATATTAATGCCACAAATCACAGGCGACAGCCGCTCAGCTGGAGCCCCCGTCGCTTGCACGCCGGCTGGGAGGAGGGATGGGACATGTGGTGGGTTTGTGCTTCTCCTCAGGGGCTGTGTTCTGCTCCCAGGTCAGAGGGGAGAGGTTGAACCCCCTGGTCTCTGGTGGTTAGTGTTCAGCCCAGGTAAGGTCCTTCTATGCCTCAGTTTCCCAGTGAAACAGGAATGGGATGACTGTCGCTGGCTGGAAGGGTCTCTGCCTATGCTGGGTGCATCCCAGGCACCAGGTTGTTCCAAATCACACTCTGCTGTCGTGTTGAGTCTTTTTTCCCGCTCCAACTGTGCCAAACAACATCCCAATTCCTCCCATTGCACTGGGAGCTTTCCGTAGCCCCCCAGTTTCCCTGGAGAGAGGTGGGAGAGGAGGAGAGGACTAACTGCTTTGGCTTTCATGGTGGGAATGACAGCAGGGAAGGGGAGAGGTGGGACCCAGAGGCACCAGCAGTGCTGTTCAGGGTAGATTTATTATGATATATATATCTAAAGGCCGTGGAGCTGTGGTGCTGAGGGACATGGTTTAGTGGTGACCTGGCAGTGCTGGGGCAACGCTTGGACTTGATCATTTTAAAGGTCTCCCAACCGAAACGCTTCTCCAATTCTAAACACAGAGGTGGGTTTGCTTTCCTCTTGTGTTCCCAGCGATGCATTTCCAGGGTTTAGTTGTGCTTGGAGAGAGCTCTGCTCCAGCCAACCCTCCGGACAGACTTTGGGAAGGGATGCCCCGGCGCAGCGGGCACGCGACGGTCGCCGCTGCCCGCGGGGCCATCGGCTCCGCCGCCGGAGATGACCTTCCCTCTCCACTGACCTTCATGCCCATCAGCATCAGCTTCGCCGCCTCTTGACGTGGCGGGGTGGCAGCGACTGGGGCGCGAGGCCGGGCCCTGGGAGGCTGCCGGGGTTCGGGGGGCTCGGCTGGAGGGAGGGAGGGAGGGAGGGAGGAAGGTGGGGTGGGTGCGCTCAGCTGTGTAATTCAAGGACTTCGTCTCGCTGGCAGAGGTTAAAAGGGGAGTGGTGTGATCTGTTGGGAAAATCGTTAGTGGTAACCTCTGCCAGTGGCACCGCTCATTAGCCTCGCCCCGCCGCTCACCCGCCCACCCGCTGCCCTGAGCAGGGGGAGAAAATCACCCTTCTGGGGAAGAGAAAGGGAGGGTAGGAGGAGGCAGCAGCAGGGAGCAGCTGCTGCTGTGGAGGGGCAGCTGTGATGGAGCTGTCCACTGAGGAGCAGCCATTCCCCATGGCCTGTTCCTTAAGGAAATGAAGATGTAACTGGTGTGAAAAATACATATGGGGTGGGTGTCCCTGGAGCAGTGGGGAAGTCTCAGAGATGGGTGCTGGTCCCCCTGGGAGAGGTGCTGCTGTGCCTTGTGATGGGGAGCAGGGGCTGGGCCTGTGCACAGGGCAGGTTGTAGGTGTTGGTGGGAAGGGCAGGGGTGGCCAGCAGGAGCTGGTCTCTCTTCCCAGGCTACTTTGCTGAATCTCCCAGCCAGCTCAGCTCCAGCTCTCCAAAGGGCTCCTGGGCAAGGTTTGGTGTTACCAACTGCTGTGAAAGCTTCAGCCCCTGCATGGTCATCAAGGGGCTGTTTTTGGAGACAATGTGAGCATTTGCCTCCTTTAGCTAGCTCTGCTGTGACTTTCTGTCATGACAAAGGACGAGCTGGGCACTGCTTTGGGGCAGTGGGTCAGAAGGAGCAGGAGACCCCCTCAGCTATCACCCAAGTGTCACCAGAGGAGTTTTGGACCAGAGCACCACCAGCTATTCATCTGGAAGGATCCCGGAGCATCCCTTGAGCTGAAGTGTATCCTAAACTCTTCATGGTTCCTGGAGCCACCCCATTCCCACAGATGCTGAGGAAATACAAGCAACGATCTAAGGAAATGGGTGGCAAAGCAGCAATGCTGTGGCCTCAGTGCTGCACCCAAGGCTTGTGGCACATCCTTGGCCTTCCTACCCAGTGCCTAAAGCTAGACTGCCTTTTTCTGGAAACATTAAATACTCAGCCACCACACTGATGGATATCTGAACACCCCCTCAGCTGGATTACAAATGGGAATAGCCATCAGCCCGCTTGGGATACCTGAGTTGCCACTGGCTGCCAACATGGAGGCATTTGTAGGGCTCCCAGTTGAACTTATCGGTGCTTCTCAGATGTGGTCTCTGCTTCATGTCACTTGTGCCAGCTGAGCTGAATCCTGGAGTGATGCTCTAAGAGACCCTCCTGATTGAGTCCCTGTGGTTATTCTCCTCTTGGGCCTGCTCCAAAGCCCGTTGACAGCCCTGGAAGCCATTCTCAGATGGCTCTGTCTGAGAAAAGAAAGTGTTGAAATACCACAGGAAACGCTGTTTTTCCAAGATATCAGCCTCAGCCAGAAATGGGAAAAAAAACCCTTGTTTTGGATGAATGGCCAGTTTTCTCATCCTGGGCTTCAGCTCCATGAAGTTCCTTTCACCCAGAAACTGCCATGGGTTTGGACACAAAAAGAGCACGAGTGGCTGTGAGGGAGCAGCTCAGCGTGGTCATGGGTGTTACCATGTCCATATCCTGGCACCAGCATCCTCCTGGAGTGCAGGAGGAAAAGGGGACAAGTTTCCTTCTGCCAGTGGGAGCCTTGGCTTGGGTGCCTGTCTGCATGTTCTCAATGGGTCCCCAGGAGGCATGAGGAGGGGCTTTTGACTGGAGAGAAGGTGTGTGTTGGCTGCCCTCATGAAGGTGGCAGCCAGCTCAGGGTGCCCAGGGGAACCCCCCAGTTGTTTGCTGCAGCCAGGGCAGGGCTTGGTTTTGCAAAGCTGACTGATTCTGGTTGTTTTTTGCACTCCACCAATCTTGTGGGGCACGGCTGACTTGGAGGCAGATTTCCTCACTTCAGCTCTGGCTTCAACTCTGGCTTTGGGTCTTTTTTTTTTTTTTTTTTTTTTTTTTTCCCCAGCAAATATCCACTTTTCCCCACTCCAAGTCCATTATCACCAGTTTTACTGGATTCCTGTCAGGACTGGCTGCGCAAACACACCAGTGGTGAAGGAAGCAGCTCTGGGCTGCAGATTCCCACTGGGAGCAGCAGCCACCTGGGTGCTTTCTGCTCCTGCTCAGCAGCTTTGCTGCAACTGGGGTGACTGGGGATTGTCACGTCCCCTGCCCAGGGCACCCCAAATGGCTTTACCAAGGATCAACGCAGGTCACATTATGCAATGTGTGGCCATAGGTATAATGGAGATCTTTACATCCATAGTAGATGTGCCATAAACTTCATGGTGGCAGGGCAGTTGCTGGATGGTGTGCAGCTTGGCTCGCTGGGTGTCAGACTGGTGAAGGACCCTGGTGAGCTGCCCAGTGCTGGGATCTGCTACCTGGTGAGGTTTGGGATGTCTGCAGTTGGATGGGATGAGCTCACTCGAGGGGCTGGGTGCATTATCCCAGGTTGCCCAGCAGATATGGGATGTCTATCTGGAGGTTGAGGGTTTGCTGAAGCTGTGCTCCATCATCCTCTGCTCCCCACATACCCTCTCCAGGTTCCCTGTCTGGGTGTGTAGGGATTTCTGTGGCAACCCCCCATTGCTGCTTCCCTCCCTTGTTCCAGTAGCACCTTTCCCACAGCCTGTGTTATGTCGGTACCTGCAGCTCCTTGCTGAGCAGCCCAGGGACTGCTATGATACCCTATACAGCGTGGCTCCTGTAGCACACTGGCACCAAGGTGCTTCCTTTAAAGCACCCGAGAGAGGGAGCTGCAGAAAGATGGAAGCAGATGGGTGCCTGGCTATGTCCAGTATAGGACAGGGACTTCTCCTTGTTGCTTTTGGCCTCGCCTCCTCCTTTAGCAGGGGTTTGCAAACAGAGCTACTCAGGAAGGTGAGACAGGGACCAGTGTCATTGACAGCCATGCCCACTGCCCCGCTTGCCTGTCTGGTGCTGTTCAGAGTACCTGGCAAGGGGGCCAAGGCCAGGATGAGGAGGAAAAAATAATAATCTCCAAGCCAAGAACCTCAGAGCTGCTGGGAGCGTATTTATCGCGGTGAAGAAAAAGGCTCTGTTCCCTGCCTCTCCGCAGCGGCTGTTTATCACACACACAAGGGTATGGAGAAAATGTTCCATTTGTTGGGTACAGCCATCAACCCACACAGCGTATAAATTAAGGGCTTTTACATGCAGAGCTCCCGAAATAAAACACACACACACACACACACACACACACACACACACACACACACACACACACAAAAGAGAGAGGAGTTTTGTACCGACCCCAGCGCACTGCTTTTCCCCGGCTGTCCCCGCACCCCAGCCAGGGCTGGCTCCCATTCAGGAATTCCACATTATCTCCGACCGTTTCCAGCTTCCTCAGCAGGGAACAGCTCTGCTTCTGTCTTCCTGCAGCCACATCTGGAAAGTGTTAGGCCAGGGTGTCAGCCGGCAGAGCCGGGCAGCTGGCATGGAATCTCTTTGCCAATACACAAGCACTCACCAAGTACTGACGTTCATGTGAGGCAAGAACTTAGAGACCTCAGCATTT